>JBBDHI010000007.1:26993287-27009509 GCA_037177115.1 Craterocephalus stercusmuscarum
TGTGTGTGTGTGTGTGAAACAGAGGCTGTTCAAGGATTTGCTGAATCCGCGCACTAGCTGAGATAAGAGAGCGTAGCCCCACTCATGGTAGGTTAACGCGGTCTCCCAGCTAATATACTGCAGCAGCTTCTGTGTGTGTGTGTGTGTGTGTGTGTGTGTGTGTTTGCATGGGCGTACTGCTGAGGGTGTGAGTAATCTGTGTCTTTCCTGTTGCAGATTCCTGCCCCGTGTTGTGCAGCGGCAACGGCATGTATGAGAAAGGAAGGTGTGTTTGCCTGCCGGGGTGGAAGGGGGCGGAGTGTAACGTGGAGGAAGGTCAGTGTATCGACCCCACCTGCTCCAACCACGGCGCCTGCATCCAGGGCATCTGCATATGCAGTCCGGCCTACAAGGGTGTGAACTGTGAGCAGGGTAAGACGTAACACACCAAAAAAAAAAACGCACTAAAAAAAAAAAAAGACTTAACACTCCGCAGCATGCATGCATTAGAGGGAATAAAATGGAACTTATCCGTGTTTTCATAATGAAAAGAAGAAAATGGATGTGTTTTGACTGTAGAAGACATTTCTGCAGCCATAAATCATGAAGCATTGGACTTACATGCAAACAGAAACAGATAAACAAATGTTCAAGCTTGTTTTTCAATAAAGCCATTTTAGGAAATACGTATTTAACATCGCAGAATATTATGATGTGACTCTAAATATCATGGGATTCAAAAATGATGACTAACTGGGGGTCTTTCAGAACAAATGTCATTGTGGAGCCCGGGCCTAAAGTGGCTGGACTAAAACCTCATTGTGCTTCATTTGATCAGACTTGGGCTTTACAGAAAAACGTTGGTGTGATCGAAGTTTCCAGCTACAGTCAAATCATTACAAAGGGATAAAACATCATCCAGAAAGCTTTTGTCTTAGGCAAACCTGAATCTTTTCTCTTTCTGCCACCTTCATTTAATTTTCACCATCAAAACAATTCATTGTTAAAATGTTGACATATCTTAAAAGATCTCACAAATCTCAACTATGACTGCAAAAGTTTTCAAATAGAGCATATTAAGTAGGTCCATGGCTCGAAAGTCTCAAAGAATTTCTATATTTGAAAATGGTAAATTAACTAGCTATAATGCAAATAAACACAATAACCCAGCAGAAAACAAATTTGGGGGGCCCAGCAAGTAAAATGGATCAGAACATGGGACGTTTAAACTTACAAATACTTACAAATGGACAAATGATGATGAATCAGCAGCAGACATTTCAACGTGAGCAAAAAGGATTTATTCAGTTTTCTACAAAAGATAGTTCTACCTACTGTATGTAACTGGAACGTTTTTACATGCATATCTCTTTTTTCTTACTGTTATTACTTTTAGTTTGAAAACCATGAATTTTAAATGATTCCTGTACAAATCATTCTTACTTAGACCACTGTAGAATAAAAAGTGCTCCCGAGCATCTTCACTGAGGACAGGAACGTTCTCTTTCTCTCGCTCTTTCTATCTTTCTTTGAATATCTTGCTGCTCTGTGTTAATTAAACAACCAGCCTTGAAACTAACTTTAGCCAATTTAATTTCAACAGAAGGGCGAAGACAGTAATCTTTCAGTCTTTGATCCTTCTGCAAGACAGCAACAAGACTACTTTCTGTTTTTGTTATTCTGAATGTGAAAGGCACCATATTTCACAGAAATATCAAAACAAACTAAAAGAATAATCTGAGCCCGGCTCTCCATATGACACTTTTATGAAGCGTTTTCATCAGCGCTTCACTTTCTTATAAACATTTATGAAACTGCTTTAGAAAAAAAGCAGACATTTTACCTACTTGGGATTTTTGTGCGGTAAAAATGATTGAACGCCTCTTTTTTTCTTTTTCTTTTTTTTTGTACCTTCACAGCTGACCTGACAGACAAAGCACACGCACACGAACACACAAGGAAGCAACACTTCTTAATTGAACTAAAGCCAATAAATCCCTGAGTAGGTTTAGTTTTCCCAAAGCAACCGAGTCAGCCACAAACACTTTTATAACTGTGTGTTTTATGGATTAATACATCATTCATTTCCTAATGTATAAACAAGATTACACATTGTTGCTCCCTCTAATTTGCACTGAGAAAAAAAGGCCAACGTGTTTACAGCCTTATTTTAGGCTAAGCTAAATATTACACGATAAGAGAGAAATGTTGGCCTGACCTCATAGAGGCTGGCTGAAGTTTCAGGTATGAAAACAGGCGTCTTCACTGCGCCACAGATGGAAGTCTGGGCTTTCTGACAAACCACAACCACTTAAAAATCTGTCAAAAACCCTTCGAGTGGGGAGGATTTTTGTTGTGGATACACATCTTATCTGTGCAGAGACACATGTAGCCAGAATCTGCTTCACCTGCTGTGTTGACACACCAGATTCAACCCTGATTTTAATAGAGAAGAAGAAAAATAAATAAATGAATTCAGCCATTTGCATATGATTTATTTTTCATGCAGATACACTTCATGCGTCTGTTGGCACAGTAGTGGAACACAGCCTCCTGCACTGGCCTGGTTTTTCCAGGACAGAATGGTCCACCCCACCCACCTATGATTTTACCAGCAAGGGATTTGCAATTTCTTGCCTCTAATACTGCAAAATACAGCGTAGGAACCTGGGAGAACCAGCGGGGTGGAAACGTGTGTCCGCTCCCAGTAGCCGCATGATGTTGGTCTTTGTAATGCTCCACATCCCGAAATGACTGACATCTCTAAACAAAACACCTGCGGGAGTCGCAGCTGGCTGGACGTGTGTGTGTGTGTGTGTGTGTGTGCTCTAAGTGCTGCGTGTTGTTAGCCGGGACATAAATCCGTTAGCAGGAAGTCAGACATGGCCCCCAACATCTCTCCCTCGTAAACCGGCCCAATAAATTAACAAAAATAAACAAAGTAATGACAGTGGAAACAACAATGATGTTAAAGTTGATTAAAAGATGGTGGCATGCCCCCCCCCACCCCCACCCCCCCGCCTCAGAGACCGATTCAGGTGTGTGACCTTCAGCGACAGAGCTGAGCTGACTTGAGACAAACTCTGCTGAGCTTTGGCTCTGCACTCAGGGCTGTAATTACACACAGTAACACGGCGTAGCACAGACCCTCTCACACACACACACACACACACACACACACACACACACACACACACACACACACAGGAAGCCATTTCACCCCTTATCATAGCTTCAGCTCTAAGTGTCCTATGAAGTGTAATGTTGTGGAACAGATACAGGGATTGGAGCTGGGGTGGTTAACTCCTGGATGGGATGCAAAGAACACTGCTTTCATACTCGCTGAGCTGATGATTATAATGAGACAGCCTGTTACCCCCCCCCAGCCCCCAAAAAACCCTCCCCTTTTCACCTCTGACTCACTACTCTCCCCCATCCGTGCGGTTATCTGCAGTGGACTGTGTAGATCCCCAGTGCGGCGGACACGGCGTGTGCGTGCGCGGCGAGTGCGTGTGCTCGGCGGGGTGGGCCGGAGTGAGCTGCGATGACCCGCTGCCAGCCTGTCAGGAGCAATGTTCGGGACACGGCACCTACCTGCCCGAGTCCGACACCTGCGCCTGCCAGCCCAACTGGACGGGACCGGACTGCTACACGGGTAAGACGTCCGAATTATCTTTCACATTCATATGGAAGTGTTCCGGCCACGGAGGAACACAAATAGAATCAAACCCAGACTTCTGAGATTCTTCTGAAAAAAATAGGTATTTTTTTTCTGAACAAAGTCAGAATTCTGAGAAAAAAGAAAAAAATTCGGCTTATATCTTAAAATTCAGATTTAGTGAAGATTTTTTCTGAATTAGATTTTTTTTTATCAGTGGCGCAAACAGCCATCTGTACATTCAGGAGTGGAGAAACAAAAAAAAAGGCTGTAAATTGAAACTGCTCACCACTTGATCTGCAGCGTTCTCATGACGCATGTGGTCTTGCCTGATAATATTTTCTGCGATTTGACGGACATGTGTTGCTCTGTGAAATGTGTGCTCATCTCATTCTAGTTATAAATGAGATTTCCACTCATCGCTCTATGACTGCAGCAGTCTCAAGCACACTTGTGCACCAGCCCTCACTTTGCTTTGCATTTGCACTCTTAGACAGATATGCTGTTACACACACACACACACGCGCGCACGCAGCACATCGGATAAACATAACCCCTTAAGCAAAATAAAAAGAAGATGCCAGTGAGGAGGAAATAAAATACTTTTTTTCTAAGTGCGCTACAAGGCCTGTCATAGATTGCAGCTGGAAGGAACCTTCAGCTTATTGGTTAGTGAATTGCTGTTTATTAAAGCTCTGAAAGCTTTCTTACAACTATAAATGCCCGTCTGTCCCCACTGATCATTCTACCTGGTTAAATAGATTATGGATTATGAAGGGAAGGCATTGAGGTGTCCGTTGTTTCCACATAAGCTCAGCACGCTGTATGGAGCTGTCTGAAATCATGGAACTGAACCTGTTGTCGAACTCACAGAGACGCGTCCTTGTCCTTGCGGTGTGAGCTGACAGAGAGGAAAATAGCCATTAGAAGACCGGCCTTTCTCTCTCTTTCCACCACACTAACTCCACGCTGGTGTTGAGAAAGATCTGCTTCATCATGCAAACCAGTGATTTGCAGGCAGCGGGTATTTGAGCTTCCTCTCAGGTGCATGCACGCCTTATTATGATGATATAGCCCATGATAATGATAGACCATGGCTGAATATCCGAGATATGAGCCGCCTCCCCTCTACCTGCCGGGCTTTTAATCAAAAGAAGCCAGCGAGTCTATGTCCTGGTCTTGTTGAGGCATAGCTAAGTTAATGTAATTCTAATAGAGAGCTGAAAAACTCTCCAACTTTAATCCACTTTTTACTCTCTCTCCATGCTATGTATATTTAAATTGAAATAACTTTTTACTGCAGCTGGATAAGTAGGCTTTGTGTGCCTCCAGCACTTTGCTCTCTTTACTGATGGATGAGGCTTTGCCTCTGCAGAGAGAGTGAATGTTAGATGGCGAGGAGTGTAAAGAAAAGGGAAACAGACAAAGAGGAGGAAAGGAAATTTAAGGGGATAATACAAGAGTGGGAGAGGGAGTGAAAGGGACGCAGAAAAGAGAGAGCTGACAGACACAAAGATGGAGAGATGTGGCAAAAGAAGGGGTATTAACATACCCTGTAAATCTGATCAAAATGTCAGAAGAGAATAATGGAGCCGGATTGGAGTCCCAGTAGTTTAAATATGCGGTGCAAATACGAATCATTTGGCTTTTATTATGAGCCCATTTACTCATCTCCTCCTTAAGGGAGCTCAGCTATTAGAGGTGAGAAGATTGTGTATTGTGAGAAAGTAGATTTTTTAGTCTCTGAGGTTATCCCTCTCCATCGCTTGTTTTTTCCTCTCTCACCTATATCCATTGGCTCACCCCCAATTCTTTTCGAAACTTTTTTTCCCCTCTTCTGTGTCCCCTGTGCCTCTTTTAACTTCTTTTTCCTCACAACGCTCAATTCCTCCATCTGTTCCCCTCCCTCTTATTCTCCTCGGCTCTCACACTTGCACTTTTCTTCTTTTTTTTTTTTTCTGACGCGTGTCTCCACCCACCTGTTCAACAGAGCTGTGCCCGGTGCCATGTGGCAGCCATGGTGTTTGCTCAGCGGGCCAGTGCCAGTGCGAGGAGGGTTGGGTTGGCGCTGCGTGCGGCCAGAGAGCCTGCCATCCTCGCTGTGAAGAACACGGCCAGTGCCACGACGGGACCTGCATCTGCCAGCCGGGCTGGGAGGGGGAGCACTGCAACACTGGTGAGTTGTGCTCGTTTATGTGTGATTCACTTTAAATCGCCATTAAACTGTGACTCACGTCTGGCTGACTTCAAATTCTCTTTCCCCACAGTTACTCATGATCTGGACGTGGTAGTGAAAGGTAATTCATTTCTCTTGCTCGGCCTCTCTGACGTGCTCACAGATTCCAAACGTGTCTTTTTTTCTCTTTGCACACGTGCACGTGAAACACGCTTTCAGACGGCTGCCCGGGGCTGTGCAGCGGGCACGGGCGCTGCACCCTAGAGCACAGTGGCTGGCGCTGCATCTGCCAGGCTGGATGGAGTGGGCCTGGATGCAGCGTTGTCATGGAAACTGACTGCAGTGATGGAACTGACAACGACGGAGGTGACACTCTAACAGCATCTATCATATTCCATCTCTGTTTTTCTCTTTTTTACTTCTGTCTTTTAAGTCGTCAGGCTTATTGTCCAGCTTCTTTCTCTTCTTGATTTGTCCGGCTAGTGACTGCGTGTCCGTACGTATGTGTGGGCATCTTCGCTCGTGCAAGCATGTATGTCTGCTTTCCTCTCTAATCACTGCTAAATGTCTGATATGCATACCACCTGCTAAGATAAAAGGCACTCTGAGGAAATGTATCAAGTCTAAATACAGCAAAGCTTGTGGAAATTATTTCCGTTCTTTTGGTTCCGAGGCGTCAGATAACAGGTGAAGGTGTGTTTCTCCGTCTTTTCCTTTTAATCCTCAGAAGGAGAAACAAGAAAGGGACTGTACTCATTACAATCGCATCCTGGCCATTTCAGTCCCATCTCCAGCTCTTCTCCGATTTTTGATACAACGTAATATTATATCATTTTCAACGTGCACTTGCACCCGTGCACTTTCAAACCCCATCAAATCCCCATTAAGAACGTGACTGTTAAGGTGGAGCTGTAATCCATCACTGCAAACAAGGTAGTGCTGCTTTTGTTTGGAGGAAAACCTTGTATTTCTTTTTCTCTTCCTTTGTTTTTTTTGTGGTTCCACATTTATGTTGAGAAGTGTTTGAATCTGCAGCAGCAGGAAACCTCAAATATGGCTTTTTTTTATTGGTGCAGAGCTCTGATATCTACAAAGTAACCCTTTTTTCCTGCACATTGTTTACTAAAGCTCCGTGACTGACTCTGCCAGCACTTCAAAGTGTCAGCGTTGATGGCTGCTCAAAACATGAGTCACGGCTCCTTATTCTGGATTATGACCGCAGAGCCACGCTATAAAACATGTCTTGTGGACTGTAAAATGGGGGCTGAGTCGGGGAAACGAGTCATAGCTGCACCGTGCCCTGCCAACAGAGTTGGCATCACTGTTGAATTTCTGTGTTGTATTAATGGATTATGCGCTATTATTCCCAGTATTTCTTTTTTTCTTGCTAATGTCTGTTTCATCTTTGTTGTTTAGAAAATGAAGGACTGTTACCGCAATAAATTAGCTCCCGGTGAATGAATAGCATTAACGGCTAATTCAGTCAAACACTGAAATAATGTATTATTTTGTCAGTTTTAAAGGGACACTCCACCAGTTAAATGTTGGCGGCGAAAAATGCCTCTGAATATCTTCACATGTTAAAACATGGACAGCATTATAAACGCTGTTGCAAATGCTGTTTATAAACAGGCTGAAATGGCAAACGTGAATGCCACTCAATGTGGAACAAAGGGCAGCATCAAACCCCGGCTGGTGATATTTAAACATGAAATGGCAGGAAAATGAGAGGAATAATGACTTTATGTCCAATTTGAAGCTGTCTTTCATTGTTCTCCAGGAGAGAATAAAGACTAAAATGCTACAGTGTTAACACAAAGGTTATAAACTCTCAGTCTGCGCTGCTGTTGCACCAGTTTTCCGGCTGCTTTAGCCATTGAACTGTGAGTTAAGACGCCGACTCCGATGTGGCATCATAATGTTACTAGACAGGGTGCTTTGGCTTTGCTGCTTTGAATACAGAAAATCTTTTCCTTTTATGAGTCACCCAATCGGATGCGAGCGCAATACTAAATCACCCAACTGACACATTTTGTTGACAGGAGTTCAAATGTATTTCTGTTTGTGTGAATGAGAAGGTCATGCAGAGGTTTGAGGTGGTGCGCAGACGGAGGCCAAACCAAAGGCATTAAATATGCACAGCAGTGCATGCAGAAGGTTTTGATATGAAACTGAATCTTCTACATTAGAGATGCAGCCTTTTGGATTTGTGCAGATATTTGAATAGTTCCAACTCATTTTGGCTGATTGCTGATGCAAATACTCATCTGCTTTGTTCAACCTATTTTTTTTGAGAAAAATCATGTCCCCCCTGTCAGGGATTTACAGCAGCATTAATCCACCTCTTATTGTGATGGGCAGCTGACAGAAATAGCATAAAATACAATCTTTTCTTTTTAACCTGCATTTCCCAGTAACTTTCATCATGCCATATTTATGGAACATTTTCAATCTAAATCTGAAACCCTTCCATTTTTTTCATATCAAATATGCCAGAAACATTTTGCATTTAGCAACTTGCTCAAATGTCTAAGCTGCATGAATAAAACCGTTCAGTTTTGATTGTACTGAAGAAACAATGACTCACCAACAAAGCCTCCTGGATAACATTTAGACATTTTCTTTCTTTGCTTACACCTCTGTGCGCAGCTTTTCAAACACCATAATTTTCTACCCCGCATCTCGCCCAGCCCTCTCCGCTTAATTGGCAGATGTACCGTCGGCTCTCATAGCCCCTCTCTTGCAGCACCTTTTTTCCCTTTTTTTGTCCCTGAAGATAGACGGAGATGGAAAGATGCTATCTCGAGTAATCAGAGAATAAAGAGGAACTTTGAAGAGCGAGTTTCAATTATTCCACCTGGATGGAAAAAGAAAAAAACTCATATTCCGCCTTATGAAAACAACATTCATCCCGCACTCGTAAGCAGTGTCATCACATGCTCAAACATATTTATAATGCACTGCTTACATTCTAAATCTGCATTTTTAATACAATTCACTTTGCATAACAAGCTCCAGTCTTGTATATCCCTTTAATGATAGTGTGCCTCCAAGTTTAAATAGTTGCTCTTATGGATATCAACCATTGTACCACGCTGCCTTTGTAGAGGGAGGTTATAATAGAATATTGTTGCCCTTTAGCTTACTGCTCTGTGGTCAGATGCATTTAAATGTCAGTGCTGTTTCCTGCCTTTTCAGAAACGGGCTGGGAATAGGGAACAGGAATGGCAGCCTGGCTCCTATTACCTGCCGCCGTGGTTCGTCTCCGTGGCTCATTGTTTACGCCAGACTTTTTATGGATCACATTTAAATAAAGCTCGTGATCTGAAGCGTATTTATAGCAACGAAAAGCTGCAACTGCACACCGGTGACCCCGCCTAATAAATCTCATTTGATTAATACTCCTGATAATGATGAATGCACGTTTTGGGGAGCTTGTCACTCGTCGGCGATGATAATTCTGTCACATGTGAGGTTTTATTTAGTCTCGTCTGTGCTTTATCTACTACTTACTTCCCTGTCGGAATACAAATGTGCTCTTTATATATTAGTCACACTGAGTCTGAGGCCTTAATGAACTTTGCATAATAAAGCTGATGCTGTCTCACCTGTATGAAGAGGAAATGTGATTTTCTTTGGTTTCAGATGGCCTGATGGACTGCGTAGACCCAGACTGCTGTGAGCAGCTGAGCTGCGGCTCTGACCCGCTGTGTCACGGCTCGGCCGACCCGCTTGCCCTGCTGCAGCAGAGCCCGCTGCCCCCCACCGCGCCCCCCGCGCCCGCCAGCACACACACTCACAGCTTCTACCGCCGCATACGCTTTCTCCTTGGCAAGGCGGCCACACACACTCTCCCTGGAGACGTGCCCTTTGATACCAGGTATGCGTCTGCTTCCTCCCGCCGCTCACTGTGTGTTTTATGTATTTGTTTTGTGCGTCTCCGTCCTTGAGTTGTCTCGCCGCGCAGTTTGTTGAAATGAATGGTAGATAATGGAGCAAGTGCATCTGTATTAATGACTTATAACGTCCATTCCACATTGTTTGTTTAATGTGTGTGTGTGTGTGTGTGTGTGCTGAGGCTTTTCACATGCCTGCGCATAAATCTAACTGATCTGCGTTACCCGGGAGATTAGCCGTCACTCGGCTCCGTCCTCCGGTATCAGTGTCAGGCTGTGACTACAGAGTTGTTGTTTGCTACATATGAATGCTTAATGTGTCATTCAGTTACAGCCGTCGTGAAGGTGTCACCATGAATTTTTCAGTGGCCCTCTCACTGCCGTTTGAGAGCGGGAATACATCTCCGCAGCAATCTGATGACCTAGAAAGTTTTGGTGTGGGGAACAAGAGGGGATGCCTCTCTGAAAAATGGCAAAGTGCGTTTTTTCCCCCTCGGTTCACTCGTAGAATAAACAAATAAATTAATTATGTGGCTGGAGGTTTTTTTTCTTAGGGGAAATCGATGGCAGCTTTCAGGACAGGAGTAACAAACGGGGCGAAGCAGTCACCCGCAGAAACCTCACCATCCTTCATTTATGCTTTTTCTGGAGTAATAGATATTCCCCCATCATTGACTCCCTCTCTGAGTGTGTGTGTGTGTGTGGAGCACAGCACGTGTATCTGTATGAATCTGTCTTCATTTGACCAGTGCAGCTGCTATTCCAGATTTAAGCCGTGCATTTCCCACCAAACAGAACGGAAACGTCTCTGAAAGTTTCAGGACTGTTTGAAAAACAGCTTTTTGCTGCAGGTGGCACTTTCTGTCTGTCTGCAGCAATCTAAACATGATATGAAAGTTTAGTTTTGTATATGACTAGGTGTTGAAAGGTTTCACTGTGGGGGAAGCTATATTTATGGCCCGTATCCTAGCAATCTCTGGCAGATATCCCTGAGCTAAGAAGAGAATTGTACCGAGCAGAATACATGCAACTGCTTTTTTTTTCCCTTTTCTTTTTGCACACAAGGTCATTTGGCTAGTGCATCACAATATGCCGCTTCCTTCCCTTCAGACAATGATTATGTTCTCCTTTATTGTGAAGCTGTCATCTCTCTCTCCTTTGTTTATCTCTGCTTTTCCTCTCTCAACGCTCCCCGTCTTGGCTTTGGTAGTCGGGTAGCTGTGATTCGAGGTAGCGTGGCGCTGCATGATGGCTCTCCTTTGGTCGGAGTGAACATCACCTTCCCACAGCATCCAGAGTATGGTTACACAATCAGCAGGCAGGATGGGAGGTAGCAAGCAAGTTAAAAATACGCCACGTTTTACATATTTTATCGCCATGTTCTTTCAAATTTGCTTAGTTTTGTTGTTTTTTTTTTTTTTAAATCTCCAGTTTTGACTTGGTGACCTTCGGCGCCACGTCTGTAACCCTCATGTTCCAGCGTCCGCCGTTCCTCCCACAAACACGTACCGTCTGGACCCCAAACAACAACTTCCTGGTTCTGGATCAGGTGACTATGTCCAGGGAGGAAGCTCAGTCTCCGAAGTGTGACATCAGGAGTGTTGTGAGCCCCTATCCGCTGGTCCTGCCCTACCCACTACCCAGATACACAGGAGCGTGTGCAGACAAGGGACCGGCTGTGCCCGAACTACAGGTACATTCCTGCATATTACACCAGGAAGGCTGTATTGGCTGAATTAGCGATGCAACAGAGCTGAAATAAGGAATTAAAAGTGATTTATTCACAAAAAAAAACTTTGGTCACAAGATTTGGCTGAACAGCAGGATTAGTGACTTAATAAGGAAACTTCAGGCTCGGCTCAGGATCTCTGATAACATAAAGTGGGTTGTATCACCATGGCAACTTATGCTGGACTGCTAAGCTTCCTTTATTAACTCAACAACACAGGGGGAAGCAGCCTTTTTCTGACAAATCTGTTTAAATAAAAAACACAGTGGTACATGGACTCGAGAGTTTCTGTCAAACTCTCTCTAAGATTTTCACTAATCTTCATCGGAATGAGAGATGTGTCATCAGAAGGGATTGCTTCTGGAGCCTCCAGCAGGGGCTGATCACTCTAAAGTTTGTTCCTGCACACTTAAAGATTTGAAACTCGACTTTATATATAAAAGCTTACTTCCCATCTTCTCCTCCAGTGTTTGTGTGCAGAAAGTCTCTACAAACTGCATCAGATGATATTTGGATGTTCATGCTCGTCCCCACATTTATTTTGTTAAATGTTTTTGAAGTTTGTTAAAATGGCTGGACATCTGCAAATCCTTCATTATTAAATTTCATCCAGCGTCAGAAAAATGAACTGTGACATTTACAGTAAGTGCATATCATTTAGCCCAGCAGTACTGCAGCTGATGAGCCTTTTGCATGAGAAACTGATAAAATGCACGAGCATAGATCATGCTTTGATAATGTGGCGGTGATATTGATCAGCTTATTAACTGATGCTTTCACATGGTCGCTGCTTTTTGCCGTCTGTCCTTTTGTTTTGGCTGTAGAACCCGCATCTCTTTCTATCATGATTTCACGTCCATTGTCTAGTATCACGGGTTTCCAGTCATACAGCCTGGGCTGACTGGGCGAGACAATAAGCAGCATTATAGTGAAACTGTTGGCTTTGCAGATACAGGCCCATTTATGCCCCCTTACGTACGTAATAGGTTTGTTCGTTTCAAGTGTTGTCCTACGTCACTGGCCTTCATACTTTCATACTATGCATATTTAACGTTGCTATGGTTGGCCAGTGCTGAGTCCAGAGTCTGCTCCCGCATCTGATGTCTGTTTTGGACACCGGTTGGTGGCAGTAATGCAGCCACCCATCACGCCCAACAGACTTTCGTTCAAAAGCTCTTGCCATCTCTTTGCTTTTCTTTCCCCTGCTCTTCTTCTCTGGTTCGATCCTTTTGTAGTTCAGATGGCAGCTCTACAGCCCGACAATGACCCTGCCGTTTCTGGTGGTATTGCTCCGTTTGCTGCATCCACAAGGCCCTTCAAAACTTACCAAATATGGTCATATATCACACAGGAAACGGATGAAACAGTCTCCTGCATCGAGCATTAATGGTCCTTAAAGCTGCGTCCAATCCACAAAAAAGACAAAGATAAAACAGAATAAAAGAAGAAAAAGGTTAAAAATAAATAATGAGGTATTTAAAAACTGTACATTTATTTGTTTTTAACCTTTTTAATCTTTTATTCTATTTTATCTTTGCTTTTTTCTGTGTGTGTTAAATGTGGCAGCATAGATCAAAACAAATTCCTAGTTTGTTTACTACATGAACAATGGCAATAAAGCTCTTCATATTCTTATTCTTATCCTTAATTTATAAAGCACATTTAAACCAGAAGGTCTCCAAAGTGCTGCACAATAAATTCAATAAATACAATTAAAACATAAAAGGAATAAGTTAAGATATATAAAATATAAGAAGATAAAATACAAAAGAAAGAAAAGAAAAAATTAAAGCCGCTAGTGGCGTTGGAGGCCAGAGCACCTATGGCGCCGCGCAGCCTATCGCGCCCCCGCTTCCTCCACACCTCCCTGCTATCACACACCCACCCTCAGCAGCAGTGGCGTGTGGCATTATGCCGCAGCGGCAGCACTACCTGTTCATCCTCTCTGCCAGAGTCAGTGCAGCTGCTCGGTTAGTGTAAAACCATCAGAAGCTCTCTGGAGTCATGACTGAGTGACCGGAGGTATGTAGTTGTGTTTTTCTGATGGATGCAGCTCATTTGGACCTTGAAATGAGTCACTTCCTGTTTAAAAGGGGCGGGGCTATAGTGATGATATAATCTAGCAACATGGTTGTGCTCAGAATGGATCTGGACTGATCCATGTTCAGTTTGGTGCAGTTCAGCTGCCTTATGTAGAGAGAGGCACCGTGCTTGATGGCGAACCATCAAAGTTTGAGCGGCCGCCATTGCTGAACGCCAACTACTTTGAGAAACATTTGGATAACTCACATGCCTGGAGAGTGTTCACACCAGTTTTTAGGTAATTGTGATCAAATCTGTAGGAGTTTGTTTAAATGTGAGGTGAACAAAATGCCTAAAATGGCCGCAAAAATAACACTTTCTTCAAGATGGCCGACTTCCTGTAACATTTAGGTCATGGATGTAAGAGACTTTTTTTTAAGTCCTGACATTTTCTAACAAAATCCTGAATTTCAACCATGTGGGTCAATCTGGTGGGCGGGGCTAATTGATTGAAAAATTGTGGGAGGCTATTGAGATATTTTGCCAGTTTCTGGAGATTTCATCATGGGAAACGGTTCAGGGCATGACTTCTGTCATACATGCCAAGTTACGATCAGATAAACTACTTGCTGAGCGAATTACAGGGAATTATTTTGCCGATTGTGCAATATTCACCATAGTTACGTTTGGCGTAGGAACTTGAGTTTCTTATTGTTTATTTTATTGAGAGGGTTTGACATGAGCTGAAGCAGGTCCATCAGTTTTGGGTTCATTCCTATGGAGCAGGACCCCACAGAGGGAAAAGAAACACAAGAAGAATACGGAAGAATAAAAGCAAAGCTTGCATTGAAGAAGAAGAAGAAACGCTTGCATTTCAGCAGGCCTTCGCGCCGCCTTCGGTGCTCGGGTCTAATTAAAAGAATGAATGAATTAACACAAAGGACCATACAACTGACGGCGTGTTAAAAGCCAGAGAATAAAGTGGACCTTCAGGCAAGACTTAAAGCTCTACTGTGGGGACAGTTTGGACACGCAGAGGCAGAATGTTCCGGAGTCTGGGGCCGATGACTGAGGAGGCCCTGTCCCCTCTTGACACCGGGAACTGGGACTGGCCCCGGACCTCACAGTGTGGGAGAGTAAATTTGGAGGCAGCTCATGCTCCAATCCGATTTTTATTCAATCCTTTTATGTTTTTTATTTTTTTGCTTGGTTGTTCACATTATCATTTAAATTTAACTTTCATCACTTAAGTGGCCCGACATCACGCAGTGCGCAGTGTTTACAGAAGTAAATATGCATGCTTCACGGATTTGTCTATCTGTGCTTGCAGTGTCATAACCTACAAAATTATGCCCCGTTTATGAATGAAAGGAGATTTAGGAGAGCGCACATGTTAACACTGGCCTTTTGAACAGCAGCAGATGCTACAGCTATGACTGGTATTGCTGCGCTATCCTCCCACCGACACAGAATTATGACTTTCGTCTCACCTGTGTGATGCTAAAGTCGGATGAAATGCAGCCTTATCATTCAGACTGGTGTCGGTTTGACACAGATCGCATCCTGTATGTATCTGATGTAGGACCAAGCATGAGTCACATGTGGCCAAAAAATCGGAACTGAGCGGCATTGTGACTGGAAAAACTGCTTAAGCTGCTTTGTACCTCAGTGAAGCCTCCTGCTTGTGGCTACATGTGAGCATTTGTTTTTCCCTGTCACCTAATCATTCTCAGAGCTCAAAGTAGCTATTGTCAATTACTGGGCATCCTGCCATCAACATAAATCATTTTCTCTGTTTTTGAACGTGTTTTTTACGATAAGCATTCCTATGATTACCTGGGAAAATAATTATCTGATAAGACAACCAGGAATACCCAAATAATAATGAAAATGTTGTGCATTGAGGAGGGGGAGGGGGGTTGCGTGTGGATGTTTTTCATATCAGAGCATTCAATTGTGTGAAATATTATTAACTTCATGAACTTTAAAAGTCAGTAGGATTTTTTTTCCCAGTTGATACAAATTAAAATTTTTGTGATAGTTGTTGAAGCGGTCCAGTGGAAACTGAAGCTGTCAGCTTTGCGGTGAGGCAGAAAAAAAGAAATTGTCCAAGTCAGTGGTGGATCTCAGTTTCATCCAGCAGCTATTTAGATATGAGATGACATGTGACAACATTATGTCACTGTGTGCAGAGTTCCTCCATGCTATTTGTAACAGGTCAGCAACAAACCTGCCCAGTCACACGATTTTCAAAGTTTTGCATCATGCAAATGAAGCAAATGCAAATGTAGTCTGCATCCATGCACTTGCTTCCCCACCACAAAGGCAAATGAGGTGTCTGAAAGTCAGATGTGGAGGTCAGACTGGTCATTTCAATATTTACCTTCAATATAACTCCCAGATTTTTTTTTAGAATGGACAAACCTCAAACCTGACCCAGGCCTTATGTTGCTTTTCACACTAAGTATTTGAATATTAACAAATTGGGTGTGAGGCAGCATCTCCTTCGAAACATTCATGTCAATTCACACAGAATTTAAGCTCATATTAGAGAATCATGTGAGACTTAAACTAAAGAAAAGACATTTATCCTGTATGTAATGTACAAATGTACCTATATTCAATTCATGTGTTCAATCACGACTGCATCAAACCTTTCTTTTTTTTTTCGGACACATGAAAAGGTTACTGTAGAGCAGGGATCTTCAATCCTGGTCCTCGAGGGCCGGTGTCCCTGCAGGTTTTCATTGTGTCCCTGCTGC
>JBBDHI010000007.1:27156586-27166922 GCA_037177115.1 Craterocephalus stercusmuscarum
AAGCAGAAGCCACACATTCTATGAATGTACCAGTTATGTGCCACACAAAGGGAAGCATTACACATGTAGTCCGGGTCCGTACACGACTCTTTCATTCTGAGGAACAGAGTCATTTTATCACAGCTGAGAGATGGCGAATATGGAGATGGCAAACTGTACAGTACAAGGGTGGGATGGAGGGGGGGCAGTTTTGTATAGCCCATAGAAGGTCACCCAGACTGTCGTCTGTTGCTCCACAACAGAAAAAAACATGATGGGATGGAGCATGAGACCATTTTTATGAGAATTCCACACAGTGCCACCCACTCCGTCCCCTGCAGGAGCTGCTGCTGCACTCTGGAGCCGCTGGCATGGACATCCCTCACTACCACCTGACCGCCTTCCTCCACTCCTCTTGCAGGGTATTAATGGCCATCATCAGCCCAGACACACTGAGCAGCTGCCGAGTGTGCGCAGCAATGGCCTGAGAATCTGGCCTCAGCGATGTGCCACACAAGACCCTGCAGCGCCCGCGGGTAACGGCTGCAGACCCCGACACACCAGTTATCTGCTCCTTGCAGAAAGTCAGCTGGACCGGATCCTAAATATTGCTCAGATGAATCTTTTCTGACGGCCCCGCCGGTTTTATTTGCCGATTTTTTATAATGAGCATTTTTTTTCTTTGGTTCTCCGACTTGCCTCCTCCTCTTAACTTCTCCGCTGGTTTTTACAACTGCATTTACTTTTTCGCAGATATTCTCCCATATTGCAGCAGTTCTAGTGATATTTAGATTTTTTTTCTCGAGCTTAGCAATATTTTCATTTGTCCGCTCTACTAATATTTCAAGCTGAACTGGATCGAAATTCAGTTTGCGTTTGCGGTTTCCTTGCTCTCCGGGTCCTTCCATGACAGAGCAAACAGCGCCGCTAAATCCTCATTTAAATACTGCTGTTAGCGCACGCAAATGATAACAGGTGCAATCTTAATTGATCACACACAGAGTATGGAAACATAGCTGGAGCGGAATAGCACAGCAAATTTTGAAACAACACAGCAATCTGCACTCATCGTAAATAAGCCTGTAAGTGCGTTAATAACCAAATATTTGTCATGATCTGATAAAGCATATCAGATTATACTGTCATCATGATCACTTGCATAATCTGGTTGCTCCAGAAACCAGCGAAACATCAGATTTTTGCATGTAAACAGGCTCCGTGTGTCATTTGCAAGGTGCAAACAAAAGGTCGGTTTAAATGAATATAAGGTGAATACATGTTTTTGGCAGTAAAAATAAGACCTATGCCGATCGATCCAATCCTAATTGATGAGTTTAAGAGAAACAACATATAAATATCTGTGTGTTTACCTGCAGGCCTAGCGGTTTCCAGCGGACGTTTCTGAGCAGAGCCGGTGTGGAGCTCAGGGTGTTTTGGGGCCTTTTCTTCAACGTGAGGATGACTCCGCAGGGGTCTTCTCTTAGAGCATTCACCAGGTTCTTCAGCTGCCACCCCACCTGAGGAACACAGATCATGCTAACATAAGCCATGCGCATCACACCAGAAAGAATCAGCCCTTCTGAAACGCAGGAACAGTTTGGTTCATTTTCTGCCACTTTTCTGAGCACTGGAACAGCATTTCCATGTAAATGCAGATCTTAAAGAAGAAGTGGGTGGATAATTTAGAGTCCTTTGAGATAAATGTTTGGTGGAAGCTGCGTTCCAAGGTCTGATCATCACTGTGAGCGATAAGCAGTGTGTTGGCTCAGTTGGTGTTGCTTAGCTGTAAGCCAGAGGGAGATGGTAAAAGAGCACAAAAGGAGTGCTGACTGCAGTCTTTTCCTCCTGGTTCTGGCCAGCCGGTCTCCAGAGCTCACAGCACTCGTCAGGCCATTGATTGGCAACATTGGTCTCAGTGACTAGAAGCGTCCGCAGAGGCCACGACACACACATGCACGTCTTTCCCTCACACACAGACAGATCTGCGCTGACCTTATTCCTGACATAATGATGACCGGCCTGTGTCAGCTGGCTGTGGCCCGTTTGTTGTTCTCTTTGGCCCAGTTCAGAGCCCTGAGTTCAACTAACGTTCACTGGCAATGAGAGCAGGGAAGATAATAAGTTTGTACTGTACAGTTTGTTCTGCCCGGATTTGAACCCCCCCCAAAAAAGGCTGAGGGAGCAAAGGATGTATTCTGCAGGAATGTGATCATTAATTTGTGATGTGATTTGCAATTTTAAGCCGCTCTGCTGTGGCTCTTTGTCTTGGATGGATACCATCGAAGCATGTTGGCTTCTTTTATAGTTTAACATGTTGCCATACAGCAATAGTTCCCAAACCTTATGAGCCACGACCCCCAAGATAGCATACTGTACATGGCAAAAATGACTAATTGTATGATATCAGATGGGTCATTAAAAACTGTCAGAGTCTTGATAAATAAGGATAAATTAAGGTGCTAAATATTTTGGCATTAATGGTTTAATTTTGACAGTAATGATAAATATCAAACTTTATTTGATAAATGTCGGCTATATCAGAAATGGTCTGGTGACCCTCAGTTTGGGAACCACTGGTCCAGAGGTTCCTCTGCTTGTGTTAAATCAAATCATCACACCAATATCTGTACATCTACCATAAATGTGCAGTAACAGTAGCAAAATTTTCCACTTCCTAGGAAAGACAGAACCTGGGAGTTAGAGTTGTTTCAGGTTGGAATACTGCTGGGATTTCCAGTTTCGCTCTGATCAGTGACCAGGCTGGCTTCTCGATGCCCTTTCTGCATACGGTCGCTATCTTTCTTCAGAAACAACATCGGAAATCTTACATCAGAGAATACCAGCGGATGTTAGCAATCACAGTGGCTCCAGATAATGTTTGCACCCAGCTGGGAAACAGAAGCTATTAGGGATATTAGAAAGTAGAAAACTTCCACCAAAAGCTAATTAATTAGCATGTTTTATCAGTTTGACATGCTCGACTGAGAGAAATTTTGTCCCCCTGCTTCTGATCTCTGTGCTAAGCTAGGCTAATCTTCTGCCATTCCAGCTGAAAGCATTGATGATAAGGTGTCAATCTCCTTATCTAACCCTCAGAAATATAGTGCATTTTCATGACACAGGGCGAGGCAATCTGAATGACCTGAAAGTGAACTAAACCATACTTTGATGATGATGAACTTCTGAACCATTGTTTGATCCAGCAGCAATGCAGCCAACATTAAAAACAAACAGAAAGCCAGTTTTAACCAGCCTACTTTAAAGCTGTTCTGTTATGCAAATACACAAAGTGCTAAGAGAAGCAGGGGGACACCTACCAAAATATTAATAGCATAAACTGCTGCTGAAGACATTTTTAAAATCCCAGGGGTCTTCATTATTTTTCCCAGATGCTATTACCTCCACATAATTATGTTGGCTCTTCAAACAATCAGTTTGCTATTTGAGCAAATTTCACATTTTTCTTCAGAGGAGTAGCTGGGCTAAAAACTGCAAGCCCTGTTTTGAAGTGGCTTTCAAACAAAGCTCATGCATATCCATGAAGGCATTATTGTTGATCAACATGTCAGACGGGCCAACAGAAAGATTCTATAATGTGCAATTTTCTCATTCAATATTCACGGTAATCTCATTTTCAAATTGGCCGCTTCCCTTGATAAACTTATCAGCTGTGATGTCGAGTTTTCTGACTCGTCTTAAGCTCCATTTGGGACCGAACAGAGAGCTGTGCTGACGGGAGACCTCCCTCTGCTGCCTTCCCCCATTTTCTCTCCTTTTCCTTCCTCCTCCCTCTTTGCCCCGCTCTCCTAGCTCTGCCTCCTCTCAGCCTCCTGTGACTGCTGCAGCCCCGTTTCCCATCACACCAACACACCTCTGTTTCCCCCTGCTTATCTCCTCCCCCAGAGTGAGGGATCAGAGTGGTGAGGGGGTCCATCCGAGGGAGTAATAAAAGGGTTGAAGCTGAGAGCCTGGCAGGGTGCGATCTGCACTGTCACCCTGAGGAGAGATAACGCGCCAATCAAAAGCCGCGACACAGAGCCTGCAAGCACACTTCTCCGTGAGCCATAGAGATGGAAAGATGTGTGCAGGTGGACTCAAACCAAAATACACTGAAACAAATAGTTGGAGCCAGAGCTGACAGTGCAAGCGATACAGCTGAATCACATGCTCTTGCAACGCATTTAAAATGGCTTCCCATTTATCCTGCTTCCCTCTCATGTGATGAGTTATAAGATGAAGTGCAACTTATTCTATTCTAAAAGTGGAACACAGAGTCAGATTTCAAACCAGACTCCCCCTTCTGGGGTTTATTACAACAATGGGAACAAATTCCGGAAAGTTAATAATTGACTGGACTGAACAAAGTCTTGTAATAATCGTCCTATAATCTGCTCTCAGTGAGCCTAATTAGCCTAAATAGTAACAAAGGCACAGGACAGGGTGCTCCACGGTGGCAGAGGAGGTGGCGGAGGGTGCAGGTAGATATCATGTGTGTTGATCCAGGATCTTGCAAATGGAAAACAGTTTGCAGTTTGTCTAAAACGCGCCTCCTGCAACTACAGTACACGATCTGTGTTTGCAGCTCTGAGACTCACCACTGTCTGGTGGTTGACTTGGATCACCTCATCCCCTGCATGGATCTTCTTACACTGGTCTGCTGGAGACTGCAGAGGGAGAAATTGGAGCACAGAAAAGGATGATGGGAACAAATTTAGCGGATTTGCTGTCAGGGTGGAACATGAGAGCATAAATTGTGTTTGAAGGAGCGTCAAGCCTCCAAATGAGTGAGACCAAAACTCACATTCTCTGTGGTTCCGGTGATGACGTGAAGACCATCGTATGTTGATTTAATATACATCCCCTGAAACACAAGCACATGTGGGGGAATACATGTATCTGTATGTGACATAACATCTACTTCTGTTCACAGAAACAAGAACTTTCAGTTGACTGAATAACTAACATCAGGGTTCTGTTTTACCAAGATCCTCCAAAGCATTTCAACTGCTCCTTGCTTCAGGGAAAAGATGAATTTCACAATGTTGTTATATTAGTCGTGAAGCTGCCGATTTTCAGCGTGCAGAATTTTTAGGACCCGGACCCTTGTGCAGCAACGTAACGAAAGATGCTTCGTGAATCAGTCAAAAATGGTTCAAACTGGTTAAAAAGTCAGTTGATGTAGAAAATAAATAATTCAATTTGCAGGGCTTTTTATCATGGCCGTCAAAATTTAACCATGAATGCAGAGAAATCTAAAATTAGCTTTGTTTTTTTAACACAATGCTCCAATCCACATTAATCCTCCGTATTTATGAAGACTCAGGCAGTTTCTGAGCCTTACACGATCCTCCAGGATGACCCATCTGATATCATGCAAGTAATCATTACTGTTGTGAATAACAATGTATATTATCTAAGGGATTGTGGCTCCTCTGGTTTGATTGAAAGACAAAAAGGCAAATGTTCAAATGAAAAAATATTTACTTGGCAATGAATTGTTCTGTAAAAAAATCACAATCATGAAGTAAAAATTGTGATACTAATGAATCATGGCTTGAGTGCATCGTTACATTGCTAGCAGCAACACCTTATTTCTGGATCTTATTTTTCATAGGCCAAAGTTTTGACTTGCATTTGGAGGTCCAGAGACAAGTCGTGTTCTCTGGCAATAGTTTCAGATGTGCAGGCCAATCCATTCAGGGATTTGTATCAGTTTATGCTGTGTTGCCCGAGGACCAGAAGATTATGGCCATGAAGTTGGTTTTGTCCACAAAGAGTTCCCCTGATCCTTTTAGTCCTTCATGAAATTATAGCAAACAGACAAAAACTCAAAATGCTTTACAATAATACACAGAGAGTTGTCTGTAAGGTCTTTGAACCACTCCGTATCTTTGTTGCTAAAAGTCGTAGCTTTTAGATGCTCAACTTGAGCTGTGTTGGTAAATCCTGAGGATGTATCTGGTTGCTCGTGATCCACCAGCTGTTCATCTTTCTTTCTTTGTTTAGGTGTTTTCAAACCTTTCCTATCTTCTGGTAACCACACCCAAAGATTTTTTTAAACGTATTTCTCCCATCTAATTAAAAAAAACACATTTAACGTCTTCAGTTTTTGCACTATTTAAATATGAATGAAGCAATCTGAATAATTAGCAGATCATTGCATGTTCATTTCCTTACAGCTTCCACAGCATCCAAATGTTTTTTCTTTTAGAACAAGCTTGTCTGGAGTTACACTTTTCAGAACAAGTCATTCAAGCTGCAAGTGCTAATAAAGCCCTGTAACATTCAATCGACCTGGTTTCAGTTAGACTGAATCTAAGAGAAAAAGAATGGAAACGTGTGCAACTTCACATTGAACGTTTTGGGGGGAAACTGAGTAATCTGTTGGCACAACATTGGTAGCTTATAAGATCGTTCTGTTGACCTCGTTGAAAAGATTTGAGAGATTTTATTTGTGAAGACCCTGGGAAGGAGTTTACTCGTTTTTTTAACTGAATGAGTGAACAATGATCTGGGTCTCATGCTACCAGACTAACAAAGCTGCCAGTCTGTTATTTCTAAAAAGATTTCCTAAAAGATGCTAAAAGGTAAAAGTGTCCACTACGAAGACTTACTGTAACTGCTAGTTGAGCCATTTTACCTTCCATACTACTTCAGTCCTGGACTAAACTGATCATTTTTGCATTTATGTCTGCGTGTTTGTGAATACTGGGGCATGCTCTCACCAGCCCCTCGTTGGGCAAGATGCTGGTGAGGTGGACCACCTCCAGATGAGCCGACTGCGAGACCAGAGAGTCCGACGACAGAGAGATGATGTGGTCGCATATCCCCGCTAAGGTCTTACACTGGAAACGGAGTTCAAGGTGAAGAGAGCAGGAACAAAATGACAGGGAGAGACAGAGAAGGAGAAAGTTTTTTAGATTGGTTTCGGTCCGCCAGGGATGCTCTGACCTAGCTGGAGGAGGTGAACCAGGCATCATTTTCATCAAACTGTTCCACATCACCACTTCCATCACTCCAGCACACAAACTGCTTCTTGTCACAGTCTGTCCACAGGCGAGCCCACAAGACACCTTCACACACAGAACAACACATCATCATTACTCGCCAGCCCGAGGTGCCAAGACGACATGTTGTAACATCTCAATTACAAAGCTCGGTTTTTATTTGCCATCAGTCATTTTGTTGGAAAAGACAAAAAGCTACTTTCATTCTGAAGTAAAACCACAACAGACGTATTCCTCAGACGCTGTATTTCTTTTTTTAAACTGCACATGCATTTTTAATTCATATTACCTTATCTGTGCACCCTTGCCTTTTAGCTCTAAGTGAACTTTGATTGTTTTTCGGGCTATTTGTCTGCTTGGCCACGCGTGCACAATAATTTATCAGCAGCAGCATCTCTGCCTTCTAATCTTGGCTTTACAGCGACGCTCGTCTTGGTTATCATGCCTCATAGCGTCGCTGCTTAATGCACACACACACATTTACAAACACACATGCGTGAATATCACAGGCACATGTTAAGAGCAGATACTAAATGTTTTGTAACTTTTGCACAAGCAGCGTGATAGTGACGAACCCGGCATAAAATAATCTTCTGATCCCAATCCTAATGAGCAATTACCCGACGATAGTTACAAAATGAATAGAAAGGGATACTCAGCACACACACATATGAGTGCACGCACACACACATTATAGCTCAGAGCTTATGATTCATCCTTTGTGAGAGGAAAAGGTGGATAATCTTCAGTGAGCTGGCTCACACACACATTCACAAATAACTCCCCTCACACCAGTTTCTGGGTCAGTTATTTGAACATTACGGCGCCTGTTAAGTTTCCTGTTTATACAGTAACATTATGTTCTAGTCAGCGTGTGCACAAAACAAATTCACCCCAAAAACAGCCACCACACTCCGGTTTCAGTGTTCCATTTAAAGAGAAAAACATTCAATAGAAAAGTAAGCGTGTCAGTTAAAGCAATGAAGTTCCCAGCGAGTGGCTATGTGGCTTTCTTTGATCATTTCACTAATAGCCTTGACCTGGGATTAACACAGGCACCAGAGACAAAAGGCCAGTCACCAGAGGAGATCTAAAACTCCTGCAGCTCTGAAACAGCCAGCCTTGATCTGACACGCCTCCGGAGCATCAGAGCGCAGATTACAGGGAAGTTAACTTATGTGGCTGGCTGGCATGAGATTTAAAAGCAGTCAAACAGAAAGCCCGACATAGTACACTGCCACATGGATTAAGCTCCGGTGCAACCCCTGCCACCATCTTCCTCATTCTTAGCCGTTCTTTCTGCACTTTCTTTTGCTAACGCACACCAAACGCGGTTGCATAATGCACGGCTGCACATGCATGGTCATGCACACACACATACACCCGGACGTTGGAAAAGATAGAGAGGGGATGAGGGAAAGTGGAAAGGAGAGACAGACAGGCAGGGAGGTGGGAGGGAGGGAGGGAGGGAGGGAGGGAGCGTAAGGGAGGAAAGGGGAGAAAACAAGGGAAAAGGAAAACACACAACTAGGACAGGGTTACATAATTCCTCTCATCCTTATGCATGCATGCACATAAAAACACTCGTTCATACACACGTAACGCGCCATCACACACGGACACACACATGCTCACATCCTATCTCTCTCATTCTCTTTTTCACATACACACACACACACACACACACACACAGAAAAATGCGAACGCGCATACACCCCGTCCATCTGATTGCTGCAGGCCGTAGTCTAGCGGAGAGCAGAGTAGCTGGGAGTTTTGCATTATTGAGCAGAAGCGAATGAACGTACAACTGCTCTACAGTAACCAGCATGAGCCCCAGCATGTGCATCCTGGTCATTGCATGAGTACAATCATCTGAAAAGGGCACTTTAGTGTTAGCAAGCAAGCATTTAGCAAAACCAAGCTCAAAAGATCCTCAGGATTACCCCTCGTGTGGATGCATTTCAGGATTATTGTAATATGCATTGACATGTAAGAAGCATTTTAATGTTGTTGAGCTGCAACTCATTAAGTTACTAAATAATCTAAGGGATTTTGTTGGGCTGTATCGAAGAGAATGCACTGCATTTAAAACGAGCAGGGCCACGTGCAGCTGATGAGCATTTAAAGTCTGATTCAGGAGGAAAAGGAACAGAAGACACTGTTAAAGACTTATGATAATGTACTGTTACATTCCTGTTACTGTTACTTTTTCTGTCATTTGAGATTAAATACTTCTATTTTGACTTTAGGGCTGAGATGCTTTAATATAAATAAAATATTTTCAACTCATTCTGCACTTTGATGCACTTCTATTCACCTTCTGTCTAAAAAGCTATTTTGGGTCTTGTGTCTTTAAGGTTTTATTATTGCCTTACAAGGTGTTTAATGGCCTGCATCCTTTGGATCTTTTGTGCATTTTACAGCCATATGTGTCTTCTACGCCACTCAGAGGACGGTCTGAAGAAGAAAAAACATCCACTGGTTGATGTCAGAATTCAGAGCAGACTGGGCAGACTGGTTGGAGATGAGAGAAAGGCAACAGGAAATCCAGTCAGCACTGGTTCCAGCCATGTTATGCAGAATAGCAGCTCTGAACACACAACACGTCCAACCTTGAAGCAGATGGGCTACAGCAGCAGAATACCCACCTGTCAGCCAAGGACAGCGGCCACGAACATCATCGTATGTTATCCTCGGGGTCGTAGCTCAAAAATTTGGCATTGCTTTGATTTATCCTTATGCACTAGAGGAACATCATGTTACTCTTTGTGTATGGATTCAGGCCTACAGGATGTGTATCTCATATATAGCCAATTACCTGATGAATCCTCTAGAATTGATCTAAATGATGACATTGGGTCATTGTAATAACAATGTGTCGCTGGAAGTGGAATAAATATAGGTTTTCATTCAAGGCGACCAGGAATAGTGTAAAGTGTGATATGATACAAAATAGTTGCCAGTGTTGCCTCGTCTGATGAGTCCATTTGAGATGGTAGGGTCAGAATTTGGTGGAAACGGTGGCTGCTTCCTGCAGGATAATGCACCAAGTCACAAAGTTCAGATTGTGCATGGCATACCATTGTGGGTTGTGCTGTGTAACCCACAAATGTTAGGGATGTTTCATGTCCTAAAGGTTTGTTTTGTTTTGTAGAAATTATAATGTATTACTATAGCATATTTGTCACAGATAATCAAATTTGAGTATTTTATATGTTGTTAATATGAACGCGAATAAATTAATTTCGAACAATGAAGAAAAAACTGAAATAGAAAAAATATACATCAAGAGAAGAGAAAACTATTTTTAAAAAGAAAACATACAAAATAATGAAACATCCCTAACATTT
>JBBDHI010000007.1:27488604-27499787 GCA_037177115.1 Craterocephalus stercusmuscarum
CATCCATCCATCCATCCATCCATCCATCCATCCATCCATCCATCCATCCATCCATCCATCCCTCCATCCATCCATCCATCCATCAGTGTTTGGCACATAGTAAAGGATAACATACAGCTAGAATTGATAGAATTACACAGACGGCATTCCTACAGAAGTCCAGCAGCTGTCTCTGCTGTTCCCAGATGTTTGCAGATGGCCACGTCCCAACTTTTTCATGTGTTGCATTTAATGTCTTACATATAACATCTGACGTTTTTTCATGCTCTGGTGTAAATAAAACGTTTTTTTACAGCCTCTACAAATCCTAAAATTCTGTTTTCATTTACTTAAAGCATTTTTTAAATGTTGTGTTTGTAATTCAAAGGTTTGCTTCACGCTCATGTCCTTACATTTTCCTAGAGTTGTCTTTTTATACTTTACTATATCAAATTATCGGCTGCATTAGTGGGCGAGTAGCTACTCTGTTATTTGTTCATCTATGTGTAACTAGATTTAAATTACATGAGGCCCTAGTGATGAGGAAGAACTGAACTTTGACCAGGCTGAACTTGTGCTCATGAATGCTGGTTCCAGGAAAAAGTAACTGTTTGGCTCACAGGACGTAGCCTCCTTAAAAAGACATTGAACAACTAAGTGAGCCTTATGTTTGGAAATGCCTGAGACAAACACAAAGCTGTTAACCTTACACTGACTTCGATGACTCCTCTATGGTATTTTCATCTTTTCAAAGAGCTCAAATATAGATCTTTACAGCAAATATTTGCTCATGTTTCATATTTCTTAAAGACTGGAGACGAAAAGTCTGAAAGTTTGAAGACATCTAGCTCTTGTTTCAGAAAAGCCGTCCAGCATGATGTCCTCTGGAAGCTGGTTCAGCTTTGTGTTGCCACTGCAGATCTCATGAGGGAATCGGATGCTGGACTGATGCTCACATTTGTACATGAAAACCTCGCCTCACACGATAAGCATAAAGGAGAAAACAGCAGAAACTGCTGCAGATTTGGTCATTTTTAGCAGTAAATTAAAGCAAGAAAAAAAAACTGTGATGCTTTCACAGCAGAACAGAATGAGGGGTGAAAAATGTGAAGCAGATGTACTGCTGGATTTGTTAACACCCCACTGGTGCATCCATTTTCAGGATATAACATCAATTCTTGCAGGATACAAGCAGCCAAAGAGGATATTTCATGTGTTTTTTACTGCCTTTGTCAGACTTTAGTCCATTCATGCTGCGTTGAGACGAGCTTACCTGCAGACACGCAGCATGCAGATGCAAATAAACTGCACATTAAAGCACAGAGAAAGGCAACCTTCAGCTTCTGGGTTGATGTGAAATCATGTGTAGAGGCATCTTTATCTCCTTGTTCCTTTTTTTTGCAGCAAGAAAGAAAACAGCCTCTTTAAAACGATGATGTATACTTATGCGACTGAACAAAGTGCAGCTACGTGCTCCCAATTACACCGTCTGCCAGTCAGTAATGGGACGCATGAGAGTTTCATTAAAGGCAGCGAGCCCCTTGTTGCAAAACGGACCTGGACATTTGCATGTGTACACAAACACTCTGAACATGCACTGGAAGACACAAGAGACGGACAAATACTCGGGCGGCCACACAGACAGAGGGGCCGTGTTTCAACCTGACCACTTAAGGCTTTTAAACATCTTTGTTTCCAGGCTGAAAATGCCCTTGAGCAAGACATCTGTCCTCTGTGAGACCCTCGAGTGGAGCTTGACAGATGGTCCCACAGTCTGACCTCTGAAAGAGGGGGCTTATATGAACACAAAAACATGGAAAACAAAGAGTATTTGACACAGAGACACAGGAAAAGACTGTGAAACTAAACCCAGTAGTTTTCTAAAGCGACCTTATCGGACTGCAGGCAGATTTATGGCCGCTGCAACAGGGATTTGAGTTTCAAAACAGATACCGATGCTCTTCTCAGTATCAGATTTGATCTTTTTACTGCATCCCTGTTGGGAAACAGGATATAATAAAATAGAATTTTGATATGCTTTCAGATTTAAGTGAAGAGACCCACATAAATCACTGGTCTGGAGCTGGATTTCCATGGACATAGCTTTACATTAAAACACAAATACCAGCAAAGAAGTAGGAGAAAAGCAGCAGGAGTATAGCTTCCCTTTTATGTCTTTTATTTTGTGGCAATAAAGGAAAAGAAAATTATTATAACATAAAAAAGTAGGCAAATAACTGCCTGAACTTCCCCTCATTATCCTATAGACCTTATGATTACATTATGAAGTAGTTTCAGGTGGAAATCTGTCCCTTTTTCTTCACTCAGGAGTTTACAAACGGAAAAGTTAATTGTAAAATAAGATGCTGCGGGTGGACGATTGAGGTAAAGATAAGACAGTCCTCCTAAAAGACCATGCGCCTCCAGGAGCTGCTCATGCTCTCTGCAGTCATGTGTCTGCTGCACAGGAGGAGGAGGATTTGTGAGAGTGAAACAAAGTAAAGCTTGTTTTCAGTCTTGGTAACCTTGATGTGTCCATGGAGGATGAAGAGGATGCGGATGAGGACGAAGGCTGCAGCTCTGCTGGGGGACTGCTTCGGAGTCTGGAGGTGAACGAGAAGAGAATTCGACACAAGCTGGTAAACCCGATGGAGAACCGTGCACATCCTCTATAACAGTCAGAGTTCCTAAAACTTCCTGCAACAAGGAGCTGCAGTACAGAAGCTGACAGCGGCCAATCCTGCTCTTATTTATTCTATTCAATCCAACTTTATTTGTACAGAGCCAGTTCATAACAGCGTCATCTCAAAGCGCTTCACAGACAATCAGTTTAAGCCAATCTGATTGTCATACATTCATATATACAAGTCGAATCAGTTGTAAGGAAACCAACAGATGCATTGAAAAGTCTTCCATCAATCCCCGTCTGAGCTGCTGGAGGCCACGGTGGAGAGGAAAACTCCCTTTTAACAGGAAGGAAAAGCTCCAGCAGAACCAGAACCAGGGAGGGCGGCCATCTGCCTCCAGAGGGGGGTGGAGACGACAGAAAGGGTGAACATTGGCAGAGAAAGAGCGTCACGCCAAAGCTAACAATTAGCCGCTTTCGCTACTGTAACTAAAATGGCCTGGACTCGTACACATGTGCAATCAATGAGTCATACATTTTATGGACTTCCCCCTTTTACTGCATAATATACCGTGTAGAAACCATTTTCCTAGAAAGATTAAAATAATATCAGGTATAGCTCCTTCAAACGACATAACAATAACAAGAGATGAGAGCTGGATGTACGGGAAATTAGCTCAATGCAGTGTTTATTCTGCACATATGATTGGTCGATCACAATGAAAGTTGAACTGGAAAGGAGAATAGCCTGGATGGAGGCTGTTCTTCCCAGAGACTTCAGGGTAAAATGTTTAAGTTTGCAGAGAAAAAAAGAACTGATGTCAACAGAAGCCTGATCACAGAAAAGCCCGACTTTCCCGCTTAGATGCAGCATTCCTAGTTAGCTCATCTGTTGGTTAATGGTGGAAAACTTCTGCTTCCATCTCAGAGCACAACATGGAGTTGCATCAAGTCATCAAGATCGATTGTAATTTAGTCAGAATCTTTCTCACCTTCTTCCATGTCTATTGGCCAGAGCCCCCTACCATCCAACACGCGTGTAGGCTCTGGTTCTCCACCCACAATGCTAACCTTCACATTCACTGGAACCTGTATTTGGTTCCAGTGGACCAACCCAGGTCAGAGGTCATTCCTGCATTCAACTTCCCCAAACGAACCTGACTTTCGGAGCAAACCTACTTGGTTTCCATCTATTTAGGCTGGTGTAACTGCAACCTGAAAGTCAGGAAACAACAGGTTCATTATGCTGCACACATAAAGTTTCTTACCCAGAGAAGAGCCACTGGCTACTGAGGCCACAACCAGGCACTTCCTGTCCATATCAAGGCCATTGTGTCATTGCTCACAGCCACGGTCCTTATTTATCTACAGCCAAAAGGTACGAGGAAGCACCTGGAATAACAGTGAAAGCGTGATTATCTTTCATAGTGAAGACGGCTAGTATTCTCTTCAGGAATGCTGGGTGTTATCGGACCAATAATCTACTTAAATCTAATACACATAATACCATAATGGCCCCTAATGCCAGTAACTGTGTTTGCAATTTATAGTTCAATTTGGTAAAGTCATTAGCACTTAAGGAATGTTGAATCAAAGCACCACAACAAAGTTAGCTTACATAAACAGTGGCTGGACGCTAAAAAATGGCCGGATTTCACTGAAATCCCCGCCACACACACACACGTTGATGGATGGAGCGTCCAGGCCTGCTGGTTGCTCCTCACGCAGCGAGGGGGGCAGGTAGCACAGAGCAGAGTAAAAATATCTTCATGGTGTATTTTAGAATTTCACCGAAGCCAGAGGCGGAACGGGAACACGGAAAGCATCTGAGTTTTGTTAGGATTTCGTGCCTTTTTTCCCGCAGTGCAGATGTGGATCAGCATGAAACGCTCCGACGGGGGAATACGGCCGACATGTGCCAACATAGAGAAGTTTTCTGTTTGACTCAGGGCTTTTCCTCTCGTCATGTCTGTTTGATTGTCTTTTCGTCAGCCACAGGTGACCTTTGCCTTTCCGGGTTAAAGGCTTGTAGACCGAAGGAATCAGTGGTGAGATAGCGGTGCAGGCAGCGATTCTATCTCAAAATGCTGCTAAAATGATTTATTCCTGGAAAAGATGGAGCCACTGCTTTGCAAGGTTTTCTATTATTTCAAACTCTGGACACATTCAAGCCCTTGAATTTATCTCAGTGCATCCATTTCCAGTTTCCTGCACAGGCCCTTATAAGAGAGGAAGTACCCACCTATCCTGACACTGGCTCCCTTCTACTGTTATATTGTTGCTAAATAGGGGAATTAGAACCTTTGCCCCGACATCAACAAACATCGCAAACGCTGCTCGGCCAATAATAAACCGGATGTGTGCTGCAGGTTTCCTAGCTGTGGAAGCTGGAAGTCGGTGTTCCTGTTCCCAGGGTGGACCGGGTCAAGGCGGGTGGGAATCGTGAAGTGTGTGCATGTTTGGTGTGTCTTCAGGGTTATCAGTGTGCTGCTCAGAGGAAAATACGTCCAACTTCCTCCGAAGAGAAAACCTTCACACAATGTGAGGTCACTGTTCCCGTGCATCAGCGCCTGCCATGCCTGTCACCCCCCCCTCCCTCCTCTCTTCAAAGCGTGAGCTGAACATGAAAACATTTTTTTAAATTGCTTCAGACGAGTGTGGACAGAGGAGGGTGAGGGGTGTGAAATGTTCCCGCCTCTGTTTTTCACAATATCTGACAATAATTCAAATAACTGGAGACTGAAAACAGTCATAATAAAGATACATTTGCTAATTCATTATTTTTTCATTTAATTGAGTTGAAAATATTAAAGATATTAATTCCTCACAGCAGTGTCAAGCCAGATGTTCATGTTTATTTTACTAATTTATATGTTCACCTTTAAAAATAGAGTCACAGGAGAGTAGAGTTTGTTAGGGGGGCTTTTCCTTTTCTTGGTGCCTGTGTGATTGTGTATGTGAGTTTGTGTGTGAAAGAAATTTGATTTGTTTTTATTTTGTTTTCATATTTTTGTGTGAAGCTGTTTTAAATCGCTTTTATTGTTTTTAACATGGAAAGCACTCTGAGTTGCGCGGGCCTAAAGGTGCTTTATAACGAAATAAAACATGGATTTGAATTTAGAGGAAAAACAAGCGTCTTGCATCAGTGAGAGCAGGTATCTGCTGAGCAGGGGGCAGAACACCTGTGGACAGGTGTAGAGTCTGACGGAGAGTTCCAGAAAGCAGCTGATAGCAGTGATGCCTCAGAGGATTGTTCAGCTGCAGATCAGCTGATGAGGGACGGAGCCCAGATTCATTTCTCTGCTGTTACACACATTTCTGCTGGATTCAGACTCAATGTCAGGATTTTCATCACATGTTGAGTTATTTTTATTTACTCAGCTTATTTCAGTGACTCTGCAAACATGTGTAGCTAATAAAAACCGACCCATGCCAGCAAAGCACACCAGCATGGGCACACCGTTAATGAGCTGCACAGCCAATGGAAGCATCGCTTCCAGCTGTGATTTGCTCCACAACACCTCAAATCCCATTTCCAGCAATGTGAAGGAACTGTGAAACATTAATATAAATGTTGCTTTGGTCACAGAAGAGTTCAGGCAGGGGCATAAAACCCTGGAGAAGTAAAGATTCTCGCCTTGAGCCCAGGTTTTACAAGGAATCAGCTGTTGTTTGTCTCAGAAGGCCAGTGAACAGGCAGCACTTTCATCTACCAGTGGAGATTTATTTAATAGATAACAGATCTTCAAAGACTTTCCTTGAATGCTCATTTAAATTTAGCAGTTTTTTGTCTTTTTGAGCAATTTTCTCACACTTTCCCGGGTTTGGAGGCCGAGAGCACGCCGTTTTCACTCAGAAGCATGATGCTAGATTTAGGGTTGACTTTTATCCGCTCTGAAACACTCCAGTGCAGGCTGAAGATTCAGGCCCGAGGAAGCAAGCAGAACCTTTACTTATCTATTTATTTAACCACTAAAACCCCATGGAGATTAATTACAAACCTCTTTATGACGGAGTCCTGGTCAACACAAAAAAGAGACAAAAGAAAGATTACATCACAAACGGACTGGAAAATGAGTGTGCTCAGTGGCTTCCAGCTCAAGAATCTCTGTTTGGATTTAAAATCTGATCAGTCAATATCCACTTTTTCTGCAACAAATTCCGTGCAGAAGGTGCAGAGTGGACAAAAGCCTTTTTACCCAAGTCTGTATGGGCATACGGAATAAATAACAACAAACCACATGGGCTACTAAAAGCTAAATCCTCCTGCATTTTGTTGGAATGCAGAAGGGTCTGACACCGGAGCCCCAACCAATCATTTTCACGTCCAATTTTAGGACAGACCAATTACATATCACCTTGGTTGTGTGTCATACTGCGTTTTCCCCTAGTTTAATTTACTTTTTACTTTATTTAAACTCAGTGTTTTTGTTCCGCCTCATGTGTATCCGCTTTAGAATCTGGGTTTCTGTGATTGGTCCTCTCCCAACTGGCTAAGCCCACCTTCACAATGGAGAGACAGCGATTCAGCTCCAGGCCCTCACATCTTTGTAAAGTATTCTGTCCCAGCATGTCGGGGCCTGGTTGCTCAGGGATGTAACCCTCAGGCCGCAACCCACAAACCCTCCTCCGCAGGACTAATCAGATGGGGCCTCTACCGAGGTGATGGGTGTGTCTCCCCCAAGCATTCAGATGACCTTCTTCCCAGTCTGATGCCTCCTCTGAGATCAGCTGTCCTGACTTTCCCAGGGTGCAATGAGCCCATCAGCTCACCTGTGAACATCCTGGAGGAGCTCATCAAGGGATTCTGAGAAGTTTGAATGAATCAGTAGTTAATCAGATATCCAATGTCCACACTAAAAAGACAGTGGACAATGTGTGCGTTATCAGCTGCTGACTTCCCTGCTTTCAGACTAATCAGCAGTGAAACAGCTATATCTCTGTATGAGGCAAGGACAAGGTCCCAACCCGTGCTGGACAGCTTTTATGTTTCGCAGCAGAGACAAAGCCAGGAACACTTCTTCAAACCAGCGTCAGGGAATTCTCTAGCATGCAAAGAAAAGCTAACTTTCTCACGATATTTCATCTTTATTGCAATCATGTCTCTCAGAAAATTGAACGTAAAAAATACATAAAAAAATACAAAATAAAAATAGAATAAAATGACGTGTGGTACGCCTGTGAATCAGTTCAATTCAATTTTATCTATAAAGCGCTTTTCGAGCAAATGCAACACAAAGTGCTTACTTGGTTAAAAACATTTAAAAATAAAAAGAGATGATAGCAAAAAATTCAAAGACAACATTTGTTTAAGATCATGTGGAATTACTGAGACCAAAACAGGTTAGAGTGAGCCAGAAAAATAAAAAAGATGATGGGCCCAGTATTAATCCTTGAGGAACACCACATTTTATTTGACTCATTAAAGAAACTAACATTGTTTTTACAGTCAAATAAAAGTTTCTTCTCCAATCATAAACATAGTTCAGTACACTTTCAGTGGACCGTTGTGAGATGCAAGTCTCAGTCAGAAGCATTAAAATACCTGTGTCACCTTCCTGCTTGGGTTTAAGAAAAAACGTCAGAGTGAGACATCATGGACCAGAAAACACCGCATGGCCGTCACTGTCATGTAAATCACGTTTACCTGCAAAAACTTCTCTAGTTTCTAAAGATAATGGCCACAGACGACAACGGTGTTTCCTCACACTTCTCTAAAACACAAGTGTTTCCGTTTATGGAGTTAAATTCAGGAATTGTTTGAACAACTGAATTTAATGCTGTAGAAATATGAAATTTAAAAGAATGTATAAGAAAAAAAATATCGGTGTACTAAAAGCTGAGACTTTCAGTTTAAGGTAAAGAAATGTTAAATACGAGTACATTCCTCCTGTTCATGTTGCTGTATCATGTATTTGAAAGTGACTAAAACAATAACAACACTCTGCGAGGTTGGTGCAGGAATAATAACTGGCCTCTTCTACTTGCATGGACGTACATCACATGGGCACTTCTGGAGTAATATTTGTTACATCTTGACATCTTATTGCCCTGCATTACATTCCTTCTTTCAGAAAGACAATTATCTTTATTTCATTTTAGTTATTTATTTATTTATGTTCATTTCATTTGATATTCAGATCGACTTTACATTGTTTTACATGAACGAAAAGGAACAGATAGAAGATTAATCATGTGTAATCTGCACCTTAGAGCACATTTTAAAATAAGGTGTCCACCCGCAACTTCAGCACTAATAACAAAAACAAAATCTTTCTTTTACATCTGCAGATACTTTGAATTATCTTTCAGCTGTATATATTCTCTCATCATTTTGTCCTTAAACATTTGTAAAAAAATTTAGCTCCATAAACAGACACACACTTGTGTTTCTGTGTTGTCTGAGCAAATAAGGTGGAAAAAATTCTATTTCCTTCTGTGACAAAGTTCCTGTGAAATGAAGGTGAAACATTTTGAACAGCATCAGGCAGAATTTAAAGCAGAAACACTTTAAATCAACTGGATCCAGTTTCTGCTGGGCAGAAACGATGCCAGCGAGAGAACTGCATCAACATGAAGAGTGCAAAGTGTTTGACAGGTTGGGATCCATCATCAGCTGAGAACATTAGAAAAGGAAGCGCTGGACTGTTGAGCAACCCTTTGTTTTTTGTTCAGACCATGAGGAGTTTCAAAGCACCGAAACCACCCAAGTCACATAGCTGGACCTTGACATCAACAGACCAGTTTCAGGTTCTGTGCAGAGGACCTCCTCTTTGATATTCCCCACTCTTTCATGCAACAAGCCAAGAGCTATTATACTTCAAGATCAGCAGACATGCAGATGGGAAAATGTTCGGATGCTGTCTTTGGCGCGTCTAAAGATAAGTGCTCTCTGGCTTTTGCTCTAAGCTTTGCCTCAGTTCCATGACTTAGAGTCTGACCTAGCAATTCCCTCACTGGTCGGTTTATTTCTCATTTTGTTAATGTAGCGTAAGGTCAGCGATTAGACCTTCCTTATGACACTACAGGCTAAAGGGATGTTTATTTTATGCAATATGCGCCTCATATCCCCCCTGCTTCTCGTTTTCACTCTGCTGATATTTATGCTTCACACGTGTTCCGCTATTATATTTCATAAACTTTGTGTTGGCTCTATCGTCCCCTTTTCTTTTGCCATTAGCTTTGCTTGTGTGGGGTTTCTTTCCATGTATGACTTTAAATTAAACGGCCCAAGCCGACCAGCTGTGGGTCATAATCTGCTGCTGCATAAATAAAACTAAAGCTCTGTGATCACGGGGGAGTCCTCCGTCTTTTCTGTGTCTGCCGTAAATAAAAAGACCGTGTAATAGTGTTGTAGAATATACTGCCATGTAAACTCTGATTACGGCTCAGGGGAGCACATCTTATCTGATCATTCATGGCTCTCCCACACAACACAATCATCAGCTTTTACTGCTGGCAACAGTAAAAACTCAGAAATACGCTCATTTATTCATCCTGTGTGGAATTCAACCGAAGTCAGAAGCATCTTTTCTAGATCTGCAACAACATGCAGCCAGTAACCCCTTTATAACCGGAATATGAGCAATAACCCTGTTACGCACGGCCATGTAAACGCCGGCAGAAACCCGAATATGCCCAGATTCCGGTTTGTAAAAACCTGAATATTCCCCCTGGGTTCTTCCTTTTCCACCCAGATATCTGCTCATGTAAAGGCCTGTGGGAACACCTTGCTGGAAGGCACATTAAATCCTGTTCTGCATGTTCCATCTGCTAGGACTCTGGTCTTTTAAAAGGTAAACAAACATTTACCATGACAACCACATCCCAGGAAACTTTCTGGGAATCCTCATCTCCACCGCCGCCATCATTCCAGCCCCTTCCCACCGGTCATTCTGAGCACCTTCAACCAGAGAGTCCGGGGGCTCTGGTGGGAAGAGGAACCGTGGATGAGTACGGCATTTCCCATTTCCACAGCACCAAAGCACATCAGAAGAGACTGCTGTTGTTCCCAGACGGTTTATTTTCCAACTTCCGTCAGAGTTGTTGGCATGGATACATGAAGAAACGTAAAATGGCGCATATTATTACGTCATGACGTTCTCGGTGTGGCGCGGTTTGGGCAGGATATTCCGACTGATTGCAGCTAGTTGATGGTATGTAAATGCAGTTAATGACATCTCAAGGTTCATTTATGAAGGACGCAGACGCACAAACAGTTTCGTCCGGCTTCAGCGTTTGTTACGCGCCCAATCGGTGCATTTTCAGCCTCCTTGCGCAGAAGAGAGATATAGAGTAATACCACCGGTAACCACGGTGGCACTGTTGAGCAGAAACAAACCAGAGAAGAAGAAGAAGAGGAACAGGAAGAGGCAGATATACCAGGGATCCGAGCCAGTCCAGTTTTATTTGTTAAACATTTTAAAAACAACACTGCAGACCAAAGTGCTGCTGTACACAAACACACATAAAAACTCATGCAAACTCATAACTCCATTCAAACATTAAAGGAAACGTATCATGCTTTTAAATCCTTCTTTTTCACAAATAAATCATTAATTTATGGTTTATATAAAGT
>JBBDHI010000007.1:29961166-29971559 GCA_037177115.1 Craterocephalus stercusmuscarum
GCATTAGCTAACAACACATTGGTAAAATGAAGGAGTTTGTGGCAGAAAATGCCTTATTTAGAGGCCGAGCGTCTCTTACCCGAACAATCAATTATCCTTAGAAAATATCAGCAGCTTCAGCTCTTTTAACCTCATTTACATGTTTTATTTATCTTTAGTTCATATTTTTACGGTATATATTAAATATCTAAAATGTATATTTATGTTTAAATACATGTATGTTTTAATAAGATTATCACTATTAATAATTGAAAATACACATATATATGGATATATTTGTAAATAATTTATACTCATATATACAGGTTTTCATTTTATTTATTTATCTGTAAATTCATGTTTTTATTTATTTATATTTGCTGTATTTACATATTTTTCACACGCAGTCCAAATGGACTAGTAAAAGCAGCAAACATGAGAAATCCAGTATTTCTCACGATCATCAGAGTAACTCAAAATATGTGTCCGTAGAGCTTTCCCCCAAATAAATGAACCTCCTCATGGTCTCAGGTCACATGCTTTTTGGTGAAAACATGGAAAATAAACCATGTTTGTCTTTTAATGAGGAAAGTGTGCAGCGGATGAGAGAAATGTCTCATGGCGAAGCTCGGAGGACACAGATCATGACATGCTCATTACTGTCCCACATCCCTGCACCAACAATAAACCCAGGTTAACAATGAATCCTTGATTAGCAGCCCTGAAGTGAGCAGAATGATCTTTATAAAACAGTATGTTTATTTTTCACGCAGTCAGAGGCTGCACGTTCCACGTTTACGTGAAAAGGTTTTCATTAATCGGACCCAACATGTCCGCCTGTGCAGTAATCCGGCTCCCCTCTAGTTTATCTCTATGTTCATTTCTGTTACAGGTTCATCCCCACACTGTTTGCATGGTCTGACCACTGCATCCCTTTTACTGTCTCCTGTTTATACGGAGGGAAACGTGAACCGCTGCCATGAAATGCAGCAATATTTCAGCCCATCATTTTCCACATTGCTTCAGTTAATGACAACACATAACAGGACGCACACTTTTACCCACGCTGGTTCAGCTGGGAGCACTGGGCTGCTCAGTTGGTATCAAAATGCTTGTTGGCATCATAAGTTCATTGGACAAAATGATATTTGATTGGTTTAAACTAAAATGCATCATTTATCTGCGAAATTCTGCAGACAAGAGACACTTTTCCAGAGCAGGAGTGAAGGTTTGTTTGTATCAGAGGGTGAAGTGTGAGTTCTGGTCAATTACAAAAGAAACAACAGATAAATATGAAACAAGAGTCACAGAGTGAGGAGGAAGGTTGAGGAAGGATGGGAGGTTCCTCAGAGAACAAACCATTTTCATCAGAATAAAAAGGAAATGAAGAAAACCCAGCACGATGTTTCCACACCGTTATCATCTCTAATCGGCCTTAATCTGTTTTTTGTTTAAATGAAACCCACAGACTGCGTTTCAGGGGAACATCAGACAAGCTGAAAGGTAAACAGGAGCAGATATGAAGGATCTGCAGCAGCCAGCTGCAGCTTTTCCATGTTCTCATCGTTTGCAACAACTGTTCATGATGTTAAATCACTAAGAGATGAACTGGGTGTGAAACGGTTCCGGTACAAAGCAAAAAGCCTTTTTTTCCTGCAGACATTCACTCAAACTGCATTTACACACTCATCACTGATGTCTGGGCATAAAAGGAATCATCTTCATCCTCCTCATCATCACCAAAGGCAGCCCTGTTCCCACTGCTTTCACATTTCTGGGGAAATGGTTGAAAATAAAACCAAACTACAGAGAAGAAGAATTTTCTCTCCTCCTTTCAAGCATGAACCCTTCAAACATGAGAAATCCTGCATCCCAGCCAGATCCTGCTGTCCTCTGAGCTCTCAGCGCCCCCGGTGGCCAGCTGGATAACTACAGCCTCCCCTGCAGCTGTCCTTCCTCCACACACACACACACACACACACACACACACACACACACACACACACGCACGCATTCAGCCAACAACCCTTCAGAATTTGCGATGCAGTCTCTGTAGATGCATGCTCCGTCTCCTGCTTCAAACTAGAGAAAATCCTTTTTCTTCATGGTATTTTGATGCAACTGTTGCTCCGAAAGGAAGCCGGAGCTCGGAGTAACAGAACCCCAGTCAGGAGCCAAGTCACTGCAGAGAAACGCTGGACTAAAAACACTCCTTCCGAGCCAAGTTCCCTTTCTTCCCTCCTGGTGTTTCTCTTCTCTGACACCGTGAAACAAGTGACAGAGGGTTTGAGGGAAACATGGACGTATCAGATTCCGTCCACACAGCCCTGTTTTAGCTCATAACCACCAGGGGTATTAATAATTAAGGAGGACAATTCTCTGGCGTGTGGATGACTCATACTTTCTGCTATTTGGATTCTCAAAAGCCCAAAAGGTTGGATTAACACAGAAGTAGGAGAAATGGATTTTTAACCAGCATCAGCAGTCAGTCATTGTGCTCGGTAGCAGACATGAACCTCATTTTCAGGTAAATTTGTCTCATTTTGTTCAGAAATCCTCTCTTTGTGTTCTCCACATAGCCCCCTCCTGTTCATACTCATCACCAGGTAACGAGCTTTATTTACCCGGATCAGGAGCCGGGCGAGATGAGCTTTAAAATGAGCCATTAGCCCTAATTGAACTGGTCATTGTTGCAATTAGCCTGAAGCTGTGGCAGGCAAACAAAAATAAACCTCCATGTCCAAACTCAGTCCTTGTAACGGCCACTTAATAATCTTTTCCTGTGTTTACACCTCTCCCAAACACATGAGCAGATTTTAACATGAATTTTGGTTTTGTGTGGTTTAACAGACCTCATTTACTTTCATTTAAACGTCCTTTTTCAGCTAAAAAACAAGAAATTACTTATTTTACACTGTAAACCCAGATTAGTTGAATTTATTAGAACTCAACCACTAAAACAGGCTAAACTTGATCAAACTATCGCCTCATTTAACTAATAATGCTTCAAATTTAGTTGTCTGAACAACCGCTTTGAGTCAGATTGCTCAAATGTACTTCTTTAAAATAAAAACTTAAGGACACAACTCATAGCAAGTCGACTAAAAATGTAACTGATTCCAAATTAAACACGTCATTTAAAAACTGCAGCCAGCATTTTGTCACTGAAGCTTTACTTGTACTTGCGAGTGATTTTCCTGAGCTCATGATGACGCGACCCATCCCAGCAGCACACATGCAGCTCCAACTAGATGCCAGCAGTCTTTATACAGCATAGAAGAACAAAGAGCATATTATAGAACTGTTCATGTTAATTTTCAGACGGTTACATGGGAAAAACAAAGTGATGACATACTAGGACTACGTCTGCTAGCTAACAGCTAACTGTAGCTTCCTCAGGAGGAAAGACGTCCTCATGTCCCCGAGATGAAAGATGTTTGCTTGCTAATGTCCCATCAGGCTTCCTGGTGGCCATTTTGAATTTACATCCGCATGAACAGCAAAAACGACGATTTTCATAACTTTAATAACTAGATAGTAGAAGCACACTTTAGTTTTTTAGTAAAAACATAAAAGAGACATCTTTTAATATTTTTCAGTTAATAATTTTTACCTTTTACCAACTGTGTCTGGAGCTTTCATTTCAACCAATAAAAAGCCGGATTTGTCACCTTTCCAATGAGGTGCAGCTAGTAAGGACGATGCATTCATGGAGTGCCTTGAATTTCAGACTAAATGTCCCAGTTTGGTTGCAATTATTTCTATAATACTCAGAATTCATTTTTCTCCCATAAAGAGGGGTCCCACCATCTTTGTATTAATTCTTGGTGTCAGAGTTTAGTCTGATAGGCAGAGTTTTGGGGAAATTGGTGTTTTTATCTTCCCCTCACAGTCCTAAAAAACCTGTTCAGCCCAACAGAGCCAGTGAATCCAGTTTAATTTGCATCACTTTATGGTAAAAACTCCGCAGTAGGCAGTATGATACTTGTCTACTGCCCCCCAATGGACACCAGGAAGCAGAGGACTACTCTCCAATGGTTATGGCATGGTGATAAATGGTAGATAATCCCCCAAAATTTATTTTTTCCAGTTTCCAGATTTGGTTAAGGGACTGTAGGGTTAAAGACTTGAGATTAAATAATTTTAAATAATTTTTCTTGGGCTGGGTTTAAAGGGTTAAAGCATGTTGGTGGGATCTCCTTCACTCCTGGGCCCAGTCATGTTTAATATGGGTCGGAAATAAATATTGATTTACATAAATATCGTGATTTTTTTTGGTTTCATTATTCTTAAATTGAATAATTTTGAATAATATTTGAGTTGTTGTTTATTTTTTCATTTTTCTTTTTTTAAATTAAAAAATACTTTTTTTTACTCGTCTCATGGGGCATTACATCAGCAGAATGATGGTCCAGCTGCTGGGTCGTGTTCATTCTCAGCTGGTTCAGATATATTCCTGCTACATGTATCTTAAAAATTGACTCACATGTGGCAGTTTTTAGGGGAAAATATGGTTCCTGATTCAGGTTTTTCAAGTTAAAAAAGCAAACTAAAATTACGAAAATCAGCAATATCGAAGAGTCGCAATTTAAATAGAAGCTGCACCAAAAACACAGTAAAAGAGTGGGATCTGGAGGGAAACGTCCGGTCTCAGCCCTCCTGTTTAAACCAAGCAAAGCTGAACTTTCCCCAATAACAACTAAAAGCTGCAGAGTTTCCAGCGGCATAAAAAAGCCAGTGAGGGCGTCAGCTTAAAGAAAAAGGGGGGACACGGTGCAAACAGGTGCTGATTTTAATACCTTGATTTCAACATGATTATACAAGAGAAAATTAACCAATATACAGGAGATTTATAACCAATAGAAAACTGTATTTATTATACTTTCCATGATACATTCTATTCATTTGTAATGTCGAAAACACTCATAAGTTTAACTTAACGATACTTTTTAAATAAGGACCAGATAGTTAGGCTGAGAAAAAAATTTCCAAGTAGAACTAAATAAATCAAACAGGATGATCTGAAGCCGCCATGTCCCAGGAGGTTTTACTAATATTGCACATGGTGTTTTACGACATGATTCTGTCCAGATTTAACAATTTAGAAGCTCCATGTGTCGCCTTCAAACGCCACCCTTCTCCGTCCCGACCATGCCAGAAACATATGTTTAATGCACATTTATTTTGGTTGCATAATGTTTATAAGAAAACCTTTTACAAGATGGGAGATATAAGAATAAGGAAACAGACTCTACAGGCCTCAGCATCTTACCTCTCGTCTGCGCTCTCCTCTCGCTTTATCGCCTATTTTAAATAATACCAATAATTCTTTAAATAACCCTGCATAGAAAAATAAATTAACTATGTCATTACACTGTTTTTTCTTCTTTAACTACCAATTGAGAGCTTAGGAGGGGATGGGGGTCACAGATTGAGTTAGATTAGACGTCTCTGGGTGAAGATGCTCCGCGTTTCCTGTGGAGATGTTAGTCTTTCCTTGGAATTTACAAACCGGTCCCACACATACAAATAATGTAAGACTTACAAAATAAATCCGGGGTTACGCTTACATGGCAAGCAGCTTTTTCGTTTTTTTCTTCTTTTTTTAATCCTTGGGGTTTTTCTTGTTTTTTTGTTTTGTTTTGTTTTTCTTTCATTCTGTTTTTCAGAAATAAGGTCCTCTGACAGTATATGTGCCGTTAGATTTCACCCAAAAACATACGTTTACTGTAAGTAGCAGAAACACAACTCCATTCAGAAGACACTATATTTAACATGGCTCTTTACACAAAGAAAACAAGTCATGAAATCAAAGAAAAACCAGTTTTCCCAGATTCTGGAGCCATTTATCCCGGTGGGTAATCCAGACAAGATGGCAGAGTCTGCACGTGACCCCATAAAAAAAGAAAGAAAAAGCCAAGTAGCATCCACTGAGTCACTAATTCTCCTGCTCTCACCACAGAAGTTCCAGAAGAAGTGATTTAAGATGCCTTCCAGAGCAACAAAAACCAACCGGTGCAACTTTTTTAAATAAAAAAAACCAGCAAAACAACATGGGCTGACGGCGGCGAGGTATATTCTCAAGCACTGTTTTCAGGACCCTTTGATTTGGTTGGAAAAAAAGGGGGAAAAGAGAATAAAAAATGAGAAGATAATAAGATTTCGATAGCAGCAAAAAACACATAGGACTGTCTGGTGGCGTCGGACGGTGTCCTGCGGTCTGTTTCGTACGAATGTGGCACGAATAATCCAAAAAACGTCTAATCTGAGATAAATCCACACGGCCATGTTGTCCACCTCTGCAGTGGTCAGTAAGGATTTCCAGAAGGCACTTTTTATTTTGCTGTGAGAGAGAGAGAGAGGGAGAGAGGGAGAGAGAGAGAGAGAGAGAGAGGGAGAGAGGGAGAGATCAATAGAGAGGGAGAGAGATAAAGAGAGGAAGAGAGAGAGAGAGAGAGAGAGAGAGAGAGGGAGATCAATAGAGAGGGAGAGAGAGAGAGGGAGAGAGAGAGAGAGAGGGAGAGAGGGAGAGGGAGAGAAGGGCTGCAAGAGGGAGGCAAATTTCCGGTAAAATTCAGGAAACTGTCCGTGGGAAGTTAAGCCCAGGAATTTGGGGAATAGTCCAAAGTAAAATTTATGGGAATTTTATGAAAATGTAAGTAAAATAATTTGTGAAACCTTTTACAAATTGCATCATAACATGTTTTAAGTTGACATAGGGGCATAATTAGCCAACGACTGATTAATCGATAGTCATGAATTTCATCAACCCTTTTTAATCAGTAAAACTACAGAATCTTTAGACTGGAGCTGAAGTTAGACGTGAGCACATTTTCCAGTAGAAGCAGTGAATAAATCCCATTAAAGTTCATCTGTTGATAAACACCGCGCTTCTCAGCGGCCTACAAGTGCTACCGCTGAATTATTAGATCTTAATGATGGATCACAGATCCATCATTATGCTCCCGATGATGGATTCAGACGACTGAATGTCCATCCCTAACCTGAGCAATACTTATTCCCTCTTACCCCCCAGTCCACCCGGGCTGAAGAACATTTCGGTGCACGTGGGGGAGGAGTGCACGGGGCTTGTTTTAGCAAAGATGATGCAATAATAGATTTAAACTTCATTTAAATTCCCTCTTGAGAAATAAACTTCAATTTCTAATTGTTTCCCGCTAATTCCCACGGAAAGTTGCCAACTTTGAAAATTCCCGTTATATTACAACCCTCTGAGGAAGCCTGAATGTTGTAGCCAGAGGAGGACAAAGAAGAAGAAGGTGTGTGTGTGTGTGTGTGTGTGTGTTGGGTGAAATGGACGCAGGACTGGAACACTACATCTTGCTGAGGGCAGTCTGCTCCTCCAGCACCTGCAGGTAATCAGGTGTTCCCTGGAGCTTGGCTTTCAGCTCGTAGTACTCGCTCTTCCTCTGCTCCACCACCATCTTACTGTGGTTCCCACCTATCAGCGACGACTTCTTCATCTTTTTATCCAGCGTCTTCTCCGGGTAGCGGATCTCGTAGCCGCCCATCCCGATGCTGTTGAAGTCTCTTTTGGTGTCCAGGAAGTTGTGGATGAACATGCTGGGCTCCCGGTGGGGCAGGAACTCCTCCAGCTCGTCGATGGTGCTCAGGCGCTTGTTGCGCTCCAGCGTGGAAAGCGAGTCCTTGTCCTTGTCGGCGCAGTTCCGGAGGATGATCTTCTGCCTCTGCGAGTCAGCGAACTTAAACCCGGCGTCCATGTCCGAGGAGCGTCCGATCCCGCAGGTGTGGCTCTTGCCGATGTGCTCGATGGTCTGGGGGATGAAGGCCTCGCCTCCCAGGTCGTCTCCGGGGATGGAGCCTTTCTTGCCGGACTTGTGGCCGTGGCGGCGGAGCTGCAGCGACATGGAGCCGCACTCCTGGCTGCCCAGCCCCTCCTGCCGGCCCACCGGCTTCTTATTCCGCTTCAGCACGAACACCAGCAGGCAGAAGGCCACGAACACGGTCAGGATCAGCACCACCAGGATGCTGAGGATCATGATGGACAGCGGTACGGGCCCCGCCGGAGGGGCCCTGTCCACCCCCGCGGGCGACACCGGGGTCACGACGGGAGTGGCGCCGGTCACGATGAAGAGAGGCCTGGCGAGTTTGGGGCACAGGACCTCGTTTTTCAGGAGGCGCAGCTCGACGTTGGCGAACTTCATGGGCGAGGCGCACTTCACCTCCTTGACGGCCACGCCGTCGCTCAGCTTCTGCAGCCAGAGCTTCAGCGACACCAGGTCGCAGGAGCACTCCCACGGGTTCCCCTCCAGGTCGATCTGGGTCAGCGAGCGGAGCTGGTCCAGCACGCCGCTCACCGGCAGCGTCATGAAGTGGTTGTTCTTCAGGTTGAGCCGGGCCAACGGCACGCCGGCGAACACGTAGGCGGGGAGGCTCCGCAGCACGTTGTTGTTGAGGTACAGCAGCTGCAGGTTGGGCATGGAGTCGAACGTCCCCGCAAGGATCTCCTTGATGGCATTGTATTCCAGGTACAGGTACTGCAGGTTGGCCAGGCCCAGGAACATCTCCGGGTGCAGCTCCTCCAGCTGGTTGCCGTTCAGGTACAGCCTCCGCAGGTTGGTGAGGTTCGCGAACACGCCCTTCTGCACCGTGGAGATCTGGTTGCTGCCCAGGTGCAGCAGGTCCAAGCCTTCGAAGCCCTGGAAGTCGCTGGGGCTGATGTCGCTGATGTAGTTCCCGCTCAGGTGGAGCTTCTTGGCGTTGGGGGGTTTGGGGATGAGCTCCACCAGACTTTTAATGTTCCTCTCCTGGCAGCTCACACTAATGCCGAAGTCGGAGGGGTGGGCTTTGCAGCTGCAGGGCTGCGGGCACAGCACCGGCGGGGTCCGAGTCTGGAAGGACACGATCTGGCTGTTCCGTCCGAAGGGCGGCAGGCCGGCCACGATGCCGTTCCCGTAAATCTTAGACGAGTCCGTGGCTTTCGCCGCCTTGGTGACGGCGGGCGCGGCGGTGGGGGGCGTCCTGGAGGGGCCCTGCCCGTTATCGGGCGGCGGCATCCTGACGTCGAACTCGCTGCCCGTCCCCATGGGACACAGCTCCTGCTTGTTGGTTTCTTTGAGCAGCCGGCCGTACAGGTCGCTGGGCGTCTCGCAGATGGCCTCGCCAATGAAAATGTTGTAGGGCATGTTCTCCAGCCACGCCTTGAGCGGCGCCAGATCGCAGGTACAGTTCCAAGGGTTGTCGTCCAGCTGCAGCTCCACGATGCGCCCGATGTGCTCCAGAACCCCCAGATAGGGAAGCTTCTGGATCCGGTTCCCTCTTATATCCAAGTGCGTGAGCGAGGCGAAGCGGAAAATGTTGTCAGGAAGTGCCTGTATGAGGTTATCGTTCAGGATCAGCACTTTCAGCTTGTGCAGTTTGTTAAAAGCTCCTTTCTCGATGTATTTGATCAAGTTGTAGTCGGCCTGGAGGTATTCCAGGTTCTCGATGCCCTGGAAAGTGTCCGCTCGCAGCACCTTCAGCTCGTTGTTGTTGAGGTGCAGCTGCTTCAGCGAGCTCATGCCCGCGAACGCACCGCCTTCGATGTTCTGCAGCTTGTTGTTGCCCAGCTGCAGCGACACGGCGTGCGTGAAGTTCAGGAAGGAGTTGGGGTAGAGGATGATCAGGAAATTGTTCTGGAAGTTGAGGTGGTAGAGAGACGATGCCGGGGGCACGAGCTGCGTGGGCCGGTACACGGTGATCTTCTCACAGTTGACGTACAGCACGTTCTCCACCGACATGCAGGAGCAGGCGCTGCAGGTCTCGGCCATCAGATCCGAGGCGGACGGGTACGCCATCGGGAGTCCGTCCGACACGGAGGAGAGGGAGCCGGAGAGGGAGGAGAAAAAGGCTGCCAGCAGGAGTACGAGCTGCATCTCGCCGGTTAGAAATCCTCCCCCAGAAAACCATTTAGTAACCTTTGAAGAGAGAGAAAAGAGAGAGACGGGCGCATGCACAACGTTCAATCACACAGACGAGTGAGAAGAAAAGCAGTCACACACACACACAGAAAACAAACCTTTAAAATGCTAATTCACGCTCACGGAGCTACATTTTGCTCCTCCTGCTCGCATGGAGGCACTTTTTGCTGCGTTCCTGCTCCGGACGGCTCAGAGCCGATGCAGATTACTGAATGCTGCGGGGAAAAGTGGCCCAATTCCTCCGAGCTGCTGCGTATCTGAGCTTCTCGCTCCGATGCAGCCGGTCCCTCCGCTCCTCCAACACAAAGTCAAACGCTTCGCTTTTTCTGGGGGGGGGGGGGGGGGGGGGATACCCGAGAGGGAGATCGGAAAAGCACACGTCTGACCTCCAGTCAAAAGTTCGGGGGTGGGGGGGTGGTTTTTTTTTTTGGAGGGGGGGGGGGGGGGGGGGGGGGGGGGGGGGGGGGGGGGGG
>JBBDHI010000008.1:100015-110512 GCA_037177115.1 Craterocephalus stercusmuscarum
GGGAACTTTGCAGTGCACTGGATTTAAGTTGCAACCGCACTTACACTCAAACGTAGTGCACTACAGGGTGCAAGTGCACGGATTGAGACACGGCCAATGTGTTGTTAGCAAATTCTAGTCCGATCCCTCTGTGACCTAGATGCAACTTGTCCTTCTTTTGTTGTTGTCATCCCGGGGTCCTTTCAAGCCTCCGTCTTCTGCGTCAAGTATTTCGACAAAGAAGACAGAGTAATACCACTGGAAACCACTGTGGCAGTGTTGAGCATAGTTGAGCGGAGAAATGGGAAGAGAAAAACCGTAGAAGAAGAATGAAGACGACAACAAAAAAATTAGAATTTGCACAAGCTTTTGAAATAAGGCTCTTTAAGTGTTCAGGGAGTGTTGGTGGTTAGAAACAATTTATAGCAGCGCGTTAGTGCTGCCGACCGATGTCTGAAACTAACGTCATATCGCGGAGGTTAGCCGTAGCAACATTAAAAGATGCATGGAAGTATAAAGACTGAGCATCTCATATCGACAGGTTAGCCTTGATGTAAAATAAAGGTTCGAGGGAAAAAAAACAAAAAACAGTTTTGCCTCAAGCTACGGTCCTCCATACATTCCATTGGCCGTTTTGGTGGTTGTTAATGTCGTGCATTTTAACAGCTATTCCGTTTTTAATACCCAAATTTCTGACGTTTAGACAAAACCTGTTAATTACATTTAAATGTGCATTCCAAATAGCTAGCAGCATTGCTGCTGCAGCTGCTGCCCGTCATATTGCTCTTCTTCTTCTAAGGATTATAACTGGCAGAAAGGCGCGCAAAGCATCTTGGGATAGGTGAGGCCACGAAGGACAGTAGCGATACATCCTTAGAACTCGGGGAAAAGGAGGGCACATTCGGAGGTCACATTTTAAGGACCCTTAAACTTTTTGCTAAATGGGACAGCCTTTGCGCAGCCTTGTGGAGTAAGCGGCCTTAAAATGCGCACTTGGTAGGATGCAGACCCTTAAATGTGACAGAGCCATAATGTTGCATCACTGTGTGAATGACAGACAAATCACTTCATAATACCTCCTCCTCTAGATTAGAGGTGCAGATTACTGAGGGGGAGCAGAACAAAGGTGCAGCGATGGCCGCTTGAACGTTTACAGTTAGAGACGAAGCAACATTTAAACTCACAGCCTCATCTGGCAGTTACTTTGTTGATATATCTGAAACATTGAGAGAACAAAAATTATACAGACCTTTCGCTTGTTGATTTTATGAGAATTCATCTCCAGTTTGTCGCCATCTTCAAGCTGAACTTGAGTCTCGAAAGGGGCGGCCACACTGATGGGATCAACTTCAGCCTTTTCCACTTTAGCTGGAACCTCAACAGGCATCAGCATTTTGGATTTTTTCTCGTCTTCCTGGATCTGGACCACAGGATTCCCTGCTTCTGATTCATGAGGTCTTACTTGGGTAAGGCTGCCTTCAGATTCAGGCTGCGATTTTGGTTTGTTGCAGCTCAGTGCCTGAGACGTAGCCAAAACCCTTGTGTTGGTGCAGGTTTTGTGCTGGAGATGACGTGGCTGGTGCTCCTTGGCGTAGCTGTGCACCTGCAGCTGCGTGTGAGGTTGCTGCTGCTTCTTCAAAGTGTAGCTGTGGACCTGAAGGGTATCTTTTGGGCTAAGAGTCCTGTGGAAGAGTAGGCTGGCCACCCCCATTTTACGGACAGGCAGGGGTGCATTCTCCATCCATGTAGGCCCCACAGAATCCGATAAATATCCATTTCTTGGATTTGACTGCGACGAGATGGCAGGTGCACGTGTCTTGGTGTAATGGGGAGGACGACCCCCGTCGCTGCTACTCTGGATTAAACCCCTGTGAAGTGGATCCATTAAAGTAAGTTTGGTTGGCGTGACAACCAACTTTGGTGGGCCTGGAAATAAAAACAAATCAAAACTTCAGTTGGTTTGTTTTTACCACAAAGTAATTATTTTAGTCTTGGTCCACGGGAAACAAGCAGAGAGGAAACTGAATACCTTTACTTCTCTTGCCTTCTTGTGCGGTAGCTCGATGAGGTATTAGACTTAGTCTGGGGCGCTTTGCATACTGCTCGACATCATCTTCATCCTTTGTAACAACCTCAACGGGCACCTCCAGACACACACAGTGTCTTTTTGTCTCTATTCTTTGTGTGCTGAGAAACAACCAAAGAGGAAAATGAGACAGAGGATTAGAAATTGGGATCACCTCAAATTTGAAGAGTCGTGTAAGTCACATTCTGATTGATTTACTGATTCATGTATGAATATAGTCATAAAGACATTAAATAAAAAGCATGCGGACAAGGACAAAGCACAGGCGCAAATCAACATCAACATTGCATTTCTGAGATGAAGGCAACTTCAGTATGTATGTGTGTGTTGATAATAATATTGATTACCTGAGATTCAGCCACGCTGCACTGAAAAAAAAAAACTGGCTCCTACAGTTGTTCTGGGCAGTGCATATGCAGGTTTTAGAGGAGTGGCTTTTGAATGAGCCCCAAAGGAGGGGGGGTTCTGAATCTGACTTTCAAATCTTTCTGGCAAATTTATTCCACTTTTAAGTCCTAATTAGATAATTCCTATTTTACCCTCCGTCATGTATGTCATCCTCTTAGTTAGCTTTAAGTAAATTTGTCGTTCTGCTCATGCTCATGCTCGTGCTCACGATGACCATATAGTGCTTCCCATCCCACGCAAACAGACTCAAACCAAGTCTGTTCACGTGAAAGTGAAGTAGTATGCAAGTGACTAGCTGCTGCATCATAACTAGAAATCAAATCAAGCGAAAATGGTTCTTATTATGACTTTTTCTCACGTTGTTGTCGAAAAGAAACAAAGTCAGAAGGTGAATTTTTATATTCCAATAGACGTACGTAGGCATTGTACGTTACTTCCTCCCAACCAATCAGAACCCTTCCCAACTCCTGGTTATAAAGCGGAATTAAGAAAACATCTTTTCCATATAAACCTTAATTCGGAATTAATATTTCCACCTAAACCCAAAGGAGAATATCTTAAATTTCAAATTATTTAATTCAGAATTCTTAATTTTGAATTAAAATAACACTGTGCAAACAAAGGTAAAGAAAAAATTTCTCTGGTCCCTCCCATAAAAGATCTACTAAAGTTAGTTATCTAAAGTATAAATGTACAAAATTGTGCAACAATTTCACTGCATAAGGACCTTCGTTTCTTCAGTGTATGATATACCTCTTTCGCTCAGAGCTATCCTCCCAACAGCTTTCAGTTGAGCTACAGTTGCTGGTGTCATTGGTCTCATTAAAAGACTCGCCCAAAAACTCCTTCGCCTCCGGGGTGGGACGAGAGTGGTCTATGGGTATGATGTCTCGTCCTGCTAACCACTGTTCATAGCGATTTGGCTGGAATTTCTTGACAAACACATCCATGGAAATCTTCACCATATCTTTACGACATGAGCACTGAAAAGCGAAAAAATCCGCAGCAGTTAAAACAACCATATATAAAAATTTTTTTTTTCTTTTTTTTGAAGAAAATGGTCCTACTTCTGGTCCTCACCAAAACTGCCTGTTTGCCGTACTCTATCCACCTCTCTGTGGCGAAGTTGGTGGATTCTGCGCAGTTGAAGCCATGGTTAAAACCAGCATGATAGGCATAAGGGAAAGTTATCATGAACTCTCCCGCCTCCTGAGTTATCTATGAAAGGGGCAAAAAGACAATCAGCTGATCAGAAGTGCAGGAGAAACATTTGAAAGGGTAAATAAAAATGTTCTTGTACCTTTTCAAATGGAATGCCATATTTCTTCAGTATTGATGGAGAGATGAGAGTCATCTTATGCCTGAGAAAAGCCTCACAATTTTGAGCACTACCAGGAAAAAAACCTAAAAAGGCAAAAAGAAAGTCCATACACAAGAAATAAAATGTAATTTCTGCAGACTGTATATAATTTGTGTCCTACCTTTAGCCAGGCGCTCTAGTCTTTTTCCATGTTCTGGAGATATGCAATACCTAAACAAGACCCAATAAGAAAACTGAGACTGTGCATTTTCCATGAAGGATAAATCATTTAAAACTCTGCCAGATCTCTGGTTCATGTACAGTATGTGTGCTTACCATGATTTGGGCTCTCCAAAGTGTAAGTAATTGATGCTGTAGAGGTCCATGTCTTCAGTGTGCCATGCAAAGGTGGTCTTCCACATGCCGAAATACAAGTAGGGTGTATTAACACCCTCAATAGTGATGCCACTGTCACTTTCCACAGTGTCCAAAATGGTACCCAAGCGGGAAATATTCCACTCTTTGACATCCTATCAGAGTTTAGTAAACAACACAAGATCAGCAGATAAGACTAGAATACTCACGTTCTTTTTATTTTTGTAATACAGACACTAGGCTTTGGCGGTAATAACACATTACAGTATACTGCAGGGTCTTAAAAATAGCAATGGTAGCAGTTTAAATAAAGTTAATAAAAAAAAAGCAATGCACTTATCGATTAAAACACGCAAACAACAGAAGTAGACCATCTGCCATAAATGTTCCAAATCAATTCTAATGAGTATCCAGTCATTTTCTGCCTGAAAATGCTTATTTCTTCACAATATCAAAGAAACCAGGGAGGACATGCGGTTGTAGTTCTTATAACAGCAGAAGAAAACTTCTGTTGTGGGAAAAAATAAATTAACAAAGAATGTTCCTGTCTGAGATACTTTCACACCAATTTCATGCAGAAGACCAGATGTATTACAGAAAATTACTGCAAATATTCAGGGCTGTGACAAAAGATTAATTTGATCATCGATGAATCGGATGGGATCTCGACTTGATTAATCGGATTAGTGGGGAAATTTCTAAACAGTACGAGAGAAACGTTTTTTCCTTCACTTTATTTAACATAACATTATCTTAAATAAGTTCAATAGTGTGCAGAACAACATGCTATGACCTCAAATATCTTATAGTTGAAATATTAAATAAAAAATAATTGAAAGAAATGTTTTATCAAAGTGCTGTTAGGACATATTTGTCATATTAACAACATAAAAAGACGTATTTTTGATGCTTGAAAAAGGGACCTGAGCTATTAGAAACATTAAAACTAAATCAAAACATCACAACTCTCACCTCAAATATCCTACAGTTGTTGAAATATCAAACAAAGAATAAAAATAAAAATGGCTTTGCTTTATCAAAGTTCATTGAGGACAAATTTGCTATAAATCAGCAGAAACACAGGCATGTATTGACTAAGAGGTAGCTTTGTTGCTTAAAGGCATATTCAACCCCTGGGTGAAATTTTGCCCCCTCCGCAGTCCCCTGAGTTAGACTAGTGGGCACAGGCATATTTAAGCTGACCCAGCAATTGTTTGAATTTAGCACCACTGACTTTAGCTTAGTTTAGCATGCTGTAATCTGGTGTATCCAACTAGCACCACTAAGTAAAAGTGAACTAATTACCTTTTTTTCAATGAAGTTTCATGACCCGCAGATTCTGATTGAGTACAAATGAATGGGGATTTCACATCGAAGGACTGACTAAGCAGGATTCAGATAGTGGAACAATATGCCTAGGAAGTACAGGCGAATCACAAGCGAAGCACTGCGGATAGCATCCCAACTTCCGTAAACACAGAAGCATGGAGTTACAAGTGGAGGCGGCGAGACCAGCGAGATCATTACAGTCGAGCTGTAATGGTAACCAATTTGGAAGAAGATTACATGACAGACTGTCTTCGTCAACAGAGATACCATGTTTACCTGTTTACAGAGGTTGGAAATAACGTATTCCCTGCTGCTGCATGCAGCTCAGTTGCACAACTGGTAACCACATGCGACGCAATAAGCGCGCGACACAATGAATCGATGAGGAAATTTGTTGCAAACACGTTTTTTCATAGATTTTTATTGATTCGTTGTTACAGCCCTAAAGGAAAAGGAAAGGAAAAAATTCTAACTCATTTGTTTAGATGTTATCAAAGCGTAAAATTCTTCATAATTAGCAGCATGTTCTTTTGACTTACAGAGGCCAGATATCCGGGAAACCGAGGCAAAAAATAGCCCAACCGCAGTTTTTAGCCGGCTAATAGTGCACCTTCTCTTTAGCCCGCCTTCCTTCGTTAGCTGGTTAGCCCCCGTTCGCTTTGTAGCTTGTAGCTCAGAGTTTGATGGGTGTCAATCATCTCCCCTACGTTCACAGCCCCTCTCCCGGTGCCTCCTCTGCTAGTTTTGGGATCTCTGGGAGTTGCGAGAATCGTGACGCTGAAGTGAAGATGGTGAACTGCCCAATGAGCTTAATTTAGGCTCTTCAGAAATCTATGGGTCACGTGATTTTAAGGTTTGTCCATTAATTACAGTCTATGTTCTAGGCTTATAAATGATTGTAAAAGCGTGAAATGTGCTGCTGGATTTAGAATGAAGAGCTGAACTTCATGCTGGGCTGAGTCATGGAGAGATTATGCTGTTCTACACTTCTAATAATCCACTGGTCATCACATTGACCAACTTTATTCTCAATCAGTTCATACAATAATTTTAGTCTAGCTTTAAGAAGATCACGTATGAAAGTGGCGTAACCACTGTTGCAATAATCCATAGAAACACACTCAGACACACTGTTTCACTGCGTTAGGGTTAAGCTCAGAGTTGCTCTGCTGCTGGATTAAATCATCTTTAATACCATTGAAAAAAATGTCATAAACAGTTTTTCTGCAGTGATAGATTATAACTAACAATCTAGCTAGGCCAGCAGCATATTCCCATACTAAGACGGGGAGGAATGAGCAGACTTTTAAGTGCAGGGATCTTCAACCTTGGTCCTCGAGGGCCAGTGTACCTGCAGGTGCTGCTGCAATACACCTAACTCAAATTAGTCGGTAATTAGCAGACTTGTGCTGAGCTTATTCAAGTCTTCAGTCGTGTGTTTTGCAGCAGGATCACTTCGAAAACCTGCAGGACTCTGGCCCTCGAGGACCAGGATTGAAGATCCCTGTTTTAGTGTTTCTCAGAAAGAACAAAGTCTGTTCGCAAAATGCGTTTTCAAATATCCAATAAAAACTATATTGACAAATGCCCTGACATGTTTCAGGCTTTTTTAAATGCATTTCTGCTGGAGTGAATTGTCACTACAGTGGCTGAATTTAGCTCAGTGTCTGTCTGCAAGTTGCAATGCACGTTATCGCATAGGCGCTGTTTAATGGAAACCCAGGTCACGGTAATACTTTATACCCTGTATACTGTGGAGGACTTTTGAGGGTATGAAAATCTGAATACCGCCCAAGCGTAGCAGGCACAGATTCTCTGAGTCTGTGCTCTCCCAGTATTAGATAAATATTGTCTATGGCAATGTCATGATGCACTCATAGCTGGAAGTTTACAGTAAACAAAAGTTAAACGGGTGGAAAAATTAGGGGTATAACGATTAATAGATATATCGATTTTAAATTCCTATGACTCAACAGATCAATATGTGCTTGGCAAGTTGGTAGTACAGGGTTTCCCACACATAGGCCAATATGTGGCGCAGCGCCACAAATTGGATTTTCCGCACCACAGATTCGAGCCGCTGTCGACAGCGCAAATTTGAGCGAGAGAGAGAGAACAAAAGTAAGAAATCATTCAGAGAGAGTGACAGAGAGAGAGAGACAGAGAGAAAGAAAAAAAGCAAGAAATCATTCATTCTTGAGGCCGCAAGAACGAGAAAAAAGTTTGTTTTCGTCCAGTCAGTCCAGAGAAGCTGTGTACCATGGAGTGCACGTGGGGGAAGGAGGGGGGCTGTGATTGTAAAATTTACAACAAACTTCATCCATAGCAGGATGGAGTTTATTTAAACACATGTTTTGTTTACTATTTATATTTTCTCATCACCCAATCAGCTGTTTATTAAAACTGTCCGTTCAACCCATGATGCAGGCTGAATGCCTCCGAATAATCCTTCATCTTGGCTACTTGGCACAGCGATATCCTCTAGACTGACTTGTTAGTGCACATGTCTCTCCCTAGCGAGTCTGTGCAGAACAGCAATATACCCAATGGTTGTGTTCATGAGGAGCCCTTCAGCTCCGCACATTTAACTCTTTAAATCTGTTTTTGCGTTTTCATTGAGTATTTCTCTTAACAGACACACATTTTTCCCCCGAAGGTTGTTTTGTTGGCGTGCCTTGTCTAACAATAACGCGTTGCGTCGGGTAGTGTGTTGCACCCCTAAAAAAAATGTCTTATGATCCAGAAAACTAAGCCAAGACAAACTAAAAATCACCACAGCAACAGCAATATCAACTCACCTGATCATACAAGCTTCCATTCACATCTGCGCCATATATGGGAGCGTTAAATGTTACGTTCTTCCAATATTTTCTTTCCAGCTCCTCAAAATCATCATAATGTGGACTACAGAACCTGTAAAAGGCAAACACGGACATTATCCCTTGCTTCCACATGACCATACATTAAAAATCTTAAAATGTTATGCATACTTACTTGTCACTGTTAGCAACCTTGCGAAACTCTCTGACAGTCATGGGCCTCTTTTGTATATTGTATTGAGTGAAAAGGCCCGACTGGCCGGTCACCACCTGCTGAATGGGTGCTGGTATCAACAAATCATCTATGTCGTCATAAGACCCTCGAGGCTTCCACTCTTTTGGTGGCACAATCTTGAGGGAAGTGAGGAGACCATCAAATCAATTTGGTTTCTTATTGATGTCTTCAGTCAAATTCACACTCTATATCAGTACTTACTTTAGCCAAGCCTGCTCTGTGGGCTCCTTTGGACTCGATATATGCAATGTAGCGGCTGAAATTCTTGAACTCCTCAGTGGTAGGGTAAAATGTCATGATCCCCTTGGAACCATGATTTTGGGAAACCATCTCTGACATAATCCTTAATTTCAGGGGTCGCTCCTACACACAAACAATAGGGAATAAAACGGTCAAAAGATCATCAAGATCAGGCTGATGCAGTGCAATGAACCAATATAACATCTTAAGTAACTTATTAATGTCCATATAATAGCTACCAAAATAAGTAACATTCAACAAAGTACGTGGGAAGAACAGTTACATTAATCAAGTAGGTCCCAATAAATATTTGTCGCACGTTTCCTCTATATTTGGCAAGCTATCCAGGAAGGTGCTGGGATAAGCAATAACCGCAACGATTGCCTAAACCCAGGTCTCTTTAATTTCGTTCCAGTGCTGTTCCAGTACTCAACTAGCGCAACCTCATTTGCTAACCTTGCTAAAGAAACGTGAGCTACCTGAGCTAGCTTTTACGCCGTAGAGCATAGGATAGAGCTAGCAACAGCTAATCTGCTAGCATAACATAGCACCGACGTTCAAGTCACGTTTAGGTTAATTTCGCTTTATTGTTAATGCACACAAATAAAACATGGATTTTATGTTAAAACAATGTTTGCATATCTAAAACGATTGCTGCAACAAGTATACAGTTTTCGTCTACTATATATGTCTCTCCTTGAAAACCCACGGGATGTGACTATGCTCGGTCTACCAGCTTCTAGGACATATAAGTTGCAACCTAATCAGCTCATTCCTACTGTTAGTAAACCTGACCATTTTCATCTTGAGCATACTTAATCAAATTTAGCAAAAAAACGAGCTTATTCCATGTTTTTGACATATGTCTGTGATATCTTCTTCAAACACCAACTCAATCATGTCAGGAAATAATCTACACCCGAACAGTAGAATCTGCGTTAGCTTCGATGGTGCTCTTCCGGCTAGTTAGCAACAAGATTACCATAGTGAGTTTAGGTTTCACATTCTGCATCGAAGCTACATTAATATGTATGCTTACCACCTGCTCTGGTTTAGATCTCAAATTGGCCCTTATGTTGAAAATAACTCGCAGTGACTCAAAACAGCGGCTGTAACATTACATAGAAATGCCGGATTGCTAACTAAACCCCTTGTGAGCAGATCATTCTACTCTATTACCACATCTACGCATGTACACGCACCTCGGTACTTGTTTACCACAACACGCATGGGATTCGCTCAGCCAATCAGTGGACGACTCAGATGTCCCATAAGTAGTCAATGGTTTTAACTTTTGTAAACATCCTACAGTTATTTTATTAAAAAACAACCATAGCTATTGAAGGGTTACGTCTTTGAATAAGGATAATATTACTTTTTATGATCTTACCATATTATTACTAGGATCTGACTAGAATAGTAAATGTCTGTCTTTAGTAAATATCAATAACCAAGAAGCAAATGTTTGAAAACGTTTTCCTTTTTCTAACTAAACTGGAATAACAAGAAAGGACCCAAATCTCGTTTTAGCTTCTTGAAGACGAAGGTACGACCAAGGTACGTCGTTTTAGACGGACGAAGGTACGTTTTAACAGTTTGTTTCCTGGTTTAAAAGGCACCTGAAGAAACCAAAAACGAACTGCTTTTTCGTTTTTTCGTTTTGTGCAAAAAACGAAAAACGAGGAAATGGTTCATTTTTCCGTTTTTCGTTTTGCACATGAAAACC
>JBBDHI010000008.1:1133251-1147959 GCA_037177115.1 Craterocephalus stercusmuscarum
GTCTGGGCTTCCCTGCTTAGGCTGCTGCCCCCGCGACCCGACCTCGGATAAGCGGAAGAGGACGGTACGGTACGGTATAATTTTTACTATTTCATAAAGATATTTTTACATTTCACATATTCAATTTAGAAAATGTAAATCGTATTAATTTATTGGATGATTATTTCATTACACTGTAATAATGGTAAAAATGTTCTTAATGAGTTCTATCTAACTAGTGTCGGCTCGGAGGTAGTACCTATCTGATATTTAGGGAAGTATATAATCTGAGCGATGATGATGATGATGATGATGATGGTGGTGGTAGTGGTGGTGGTGTACCTGTTCTGAGCGCGTTCTTAGGTAGACTGCTTATGTTCACGCGCAGCAGCAGATCTCAGACGAGCACCATGAGAGCGCATCAGAGTTCAGGTGTTTATTTGCTGATGTCCCTGAATCCTGCAGCATCCCGACATTCCTCACATCTGCTGCAGAACATGGACGCAGCGCTGACGATGATGTCATCACCGGAAGTGGAAACGGAATGACGCGCACTGTCACTCAGTGCCGAACCGCCCCCTGCATACTAGCCGTTCACTACCAAGTTTCACACCAAATGAAGCCACACTCGTGTCCCGGCGGGCACTTTACCTGGAGGAGGAGAGCATGAAAAAATGGGCAGGAACGGGGGCGCCCGCATCCCCCTAGAACAAACGGAAAGCCCCCCCCCATAGAAATAGAAGTAGTTTCATAGAAAAAGACCTGATCTACTTCATCCAACTTCTAAAGCAAGATGGACAGGCTCCAAACCAAATGTAATCCATTTCTGAGAATGTATACAAAACAGCAACACGATAGAATGAGTGGAAAATCAAAAGGCAAGCTATGTTCTGTACAACTAAATGTAGTGCTGTCCCCTGCATGCATATATGCATATTAAATGCTATGAATGCATAATGTACCTTTTCTCTTTTTGGATAATTTTATCATCTCCTTCATCTGCTAACACATCCTAATGTCTTAACATTATTTCTTTATCCATGCTTGTTTTTTTCTTTCTTATTATGTATATATTGTGTATCCCTGGCATTCATTTGTTATGTATAACAGTAAATGTTAAATAAAGGGTTGTATTTAAAAAAAGGTAAATCTCCACATAAAGTTGTGAATTCAGACCTGTGGAGGACTCTGCTCTGGATCTCCTCCCCACCTTAAAAGATGATTTATTCTCCACCTCCATGCATGTTTTCCCCAGTGCGAGCGAAACTAAATAAAACTCAGGTTCTCAAATGAATATCGGGTCCAATACTCATTTAAGGAACTGGTGGATTCTGCCGATCTAGCTCATATCAAGCAAAGCTGCTACTGCAGTTTTAGAGCTTGTTTGTTCACTAAGACACAGAGACACAATAATAAAATTGGTGAGTAGATAGAAATGTTCATTTGGAGAAAATAAAATTTGACATTTTTTGCTAAGTAATAAGAAACAAAATAGAATACATTTTTCTCTTTGTAACACGCTACAGCTTTAACGTTGTTCCTAAAGCTTCGGGCTCACTCTGAAGCTGCTACACTATTGAAGCTGCTGTGTCGTTTCTTTTGTTGTGCTTTTTCTCTTTGCTGCTGTGATTTCCACTTCAGGATGTTTATCCCATAACCCATAACACCATGGAAAACACGTCCAACCACAGCAGATCACATGAACACATTTATTGACTCGCATTTGAATAACTGAACCAAAATTCCTTCATAATTTCTAGCATTATGTTGATTCACATTTACTGACTAATTATCATACAGGCTATTGTTAAACATATAACGTAGATGAGAATGGAAGAGCGGAACATGAGAAACAATAAAAAGTCCAGCAGGCAGCACAGATGAAGCAGGCTTTCATTAATCTCTCCAATCAAAACCCAATAAAAACATGATGCTGGATATTTTTCATATGCGGGGATGAGGTGGAGAGAAGAAGCTCTACAGTCCTCCAGTGGCTGCTTTTTATGATCCTGTGGCTTAAAGGTACATCCTCTGGTTTATGTACAACACTTGATCGTTGGCCTACTTGGGACTGATGACCTCCTCTCCAAGGATCCATAAAAAGCCAGAGAAATGGCTTGTGTTCAGCTACAGAAATATCCTGATAAAATTCCATGTTTATGGAGTCAATCCATCCTGAAGTCAGCACTGACCTGAACGTAAACCACCGCGGAATGAAAGAACCGCTCGGCACAGTAAGGTTAGACCTGCGCCACGGTGGGCACAAATGCTCACTCTAAACAAAAAGCTGTAAATGTTGGTAAAACCTGAGAAGGTTAGTTAATATATATTCGCTACACAGAGACAAAATAAAACATAGACAGAAAAACAAGTGTTTTACAGGAATTTTTTCACCTTCTCATAAATTCATTTATGAAAAGGCACAACTTTTTTTTATCAGATACATACCAGTCAAAGTCATTCTTATCAAAATGAAATAAATTAGTTTCAACTGGAGACAAAAATATAACGCCTCAATCTAAGTTAGAAGGTGGGTTAACACGTCTAAAAGCACAGTATTCACTTACATTTGATGTAGTGATGAAGAGTCCACACAGAAAATGGTAGGATCTGATCTGGTTCCTGTTACATCCTGCAGAACGCCTGCAGAGGGCGCTCTCTGTCTCCCTCCCACATGTTGGCAGGAAGTTACCCTTTTCAGATCTCTGCCTTCACCAAATGATCTGATCTAAAGTCTATCCAGTGTCAGAGGTTCAGGAGTCTCCTCCACCAGCATTTACAGACCTAATGATGAACGAGCACCTCCTCCTTTAAAGGATCACACCTTTATTTATTCAGCTCATCTCATGTTAGTAATTTGTTACCAAGAATAAGAAGCAGAGAGTCGAACAGGCCAATCACGTAAAAACGAGTCAGGACATGATCAGCTATCATACTGAGAATCCACCTTCAGGACAGAAACTAGTCCCTCCTGTGCTACATGATCACTCTTGAAGGTGTTTGGGGGTGATGGATCTGGGAAATGAAGATGATAACCAAAACAGCATGCACCAATCTACCCCAGGCCTGTACAGTGGTGCATGTTTGGTCTGGAAGTGTTAACCCATCTGTTCTTCTCTAACTCGGTTATCTCAGACTGCAGCCAGAACTACCAAACCAGACCGAGTTCTGATGAAAATCATTTTGTGGCACACAAGTCTCACAGAGACCAAAGCAGAGGTGTGCTTTTTATTAGCGCTGATCATCCCGAACCACAGTTTCTTATATTAAGATATAAAAGATGCCTTGTCTTCCTCACCGGGCGGTTCCTCTGCATCCTAACTGACCGTTCATATCAACCTTTCCTTTCCTCACATGTTTGAATCTCTCAAATATTTAATGGGCAAACTGGGAATTTGTTCTCCTGTTTTGCTTCCATCACAGGTTATGGTGCATAGAAAAGGTAAACAAAACTGAAAGACCCATATAATAAAGCATAGTCCTCTTTGCTTCTGCTAGAGACTAAGGGACTTTCTTCTGGGTCTACTGAACAGAATAAGGACCGATGCAGGTTTCTTCAAGTCTTGTAAAACATACAGTCTTAAAAGTTGCTCAAACAAATATAAAAATAAAACTTCCTTCCACTAAAGACTGCACACCGAGTCATTATCATTAATATGACACTGACTCAGTCATGACAGTAAAAATATTCTCCTTAGTCAAGGCTTTGTTTATGCTTTGATCTGAGTCCTGAAGGACGAGTCCGGCATCCCAGCTGGATCTTCGGTGAGCAGGTCTGAGATGTTCAAACAGCGTCCTCACAGGCAGGAAAGTGCTTCTGAGTGTTCTCCGGTCAGCCGCGTCCTTTCTGAATGTCAGCAGTGAGATGAGTCCAAAGTCTTGTGGGATCAGTGGAAAAAAGGATTTGTGTGCCTGTATTTCTCATTTCCACGGTGAGTAAGAGGTGTGATGCCACACCAGGTCAGAGGTTTATGTCTCGTGAGATGCTGCTGTGCATCCAATCCACATTCCTACTCACATGCTTGTTTCACAGGGCGGTGTCAAGCTTCTGTCCAGGACGATGTGGTTTTCCTGTGTCTCTCCTCCCTGTTCTCCCTCCTTTATTCCCCCATCATCTGCTCCTACCCCCAAGCCGACCAGCTCCTGGGTGCAGTTGAGCGGGCTAGCTTTAGCTGAGAGTGGGCTGGAAACGCTGCCTGAGCCAACAGCAGACCTTTCCATGTGATTCTGTCCCTGGTGACTTAAGCCTGTGAGCTGCCCTTCACCTTCTAAGCTCCTGGCCACTGAGCCCTCACCTCCCCCCTGGGGGTTGCCTGGCTGCGGGGGCGAGGACGGTGATTGTGGGATTGAGAGCAGAGACTTAGGATCAGGTGTTACAGAACTAGACGTAGAAAGCCTGGACTCCGCATCATCAGGAAGTCGTGGATCTAATTTGCCGGATGTCACCACCGGTGTCATCACCGCCATCAGAACGTCATCCTGAGATCCCACCAAGTCAATCTTATAGGTTTTCATCTTTTGGGAGCCGTCAGAGCTTTTCCTGCCCTGCTTATCTCCAACTTCTTTGGGGTTGGAAACAAACTCGTACAAACCTTCTTTGATGACGGTCATGGGCTGGACGCTGTCCTGATTCCTGTCCATGTTGCTGATCTGACTCAGATCCAGGGGAGGAGGGACTCGTTGCTGCCGCACCCCAGACTGACCTCCTGGCAGCAGAGAGCTTCTCTCTCCTCTAACTGAGGAATCATCAGCCACAGCGGCGACGGGAGACTTTATAGGTGATGTTTTTCTGGGTTGGACAGAGGTCAACATGTTCATCTCCATCTGCTCCTCTCCCATATTTTTCCTCTGCTGGCGGATGGGCGACCGGTTGAAGGCCTCTTCCAGCTGCTTCACGCTGAGATGCTGAGGTGTGGACCTGTTAGATGATGGTTTGGATCGTTCGGGTGAGCCCAGCTGAGCGACCTCCAGGTATTGCTGGGACTTGGGTGAGCTGCTCACCTCCATGTTGGAGTAGTGCTTGTGGTAGCTCCAACGACTGGGGGTCAGGTGATTCTCTACAGGACATTTATTTTCCTCTCTCTTCTCCACTAAAACATCAGTGAGCTCCATGCTGCGAGCAAACGCATCCTTCAGGTTGATGGAGACGATGCTTCCGCTCCGCTTGGCTCTCTCCAGAGCTTCCCTCCTCTTGATGGCCTTCTCCTGCCGCTTCTGTTCTCGGTAGAACTCAGAGAAGTTGTTGACGATGATGGGGATCGGAAGCGCAATGACCAACACACCTGCAATACAGCAGAGCCCTCCGACAATCTTACCCAGCAGGGTTTGTGGGTAAATGTCTCCATAGCCAACGGTAGTCATAGTGATGGTGGCCCACCAGAAGGAGGCGGGGATGCTGGTGAATTTGGTGGCGTCCTCGTCCTTCTCAGCAAAGAACACCAAACTGGAGAAGATCATGATGCCCATGGCTAAAAAGAGGATCAGCAGGCCCAGCTCGTTGTAGCTCCTTCGCAGAGTGAAGCCTAGAGACTGGAGTCCCGTGGAGTGCCTGGCCAGTTTCAGGATCCTCAGGATCCTCATGATTCGGAAGATCTGGACAACACGGCGCACGTTCTGGAACTGCATCACACTCTTGTTGGACTCAGTCAGGCAGAGGGTAATGTAATATGGCAGGATCGCCAGCAGATCGATGATGTTGAGCGGTGCCTTGATGAAATCCCACTTGTTGGGGGCGGAGAGCAGGCGCAGGATGTACTCCATGGTGAACCAGGCAATGCAGACCGCCTCCACGTGAGCCAGGCTGGGGTTGTCATTGAACTGGCCGAATTCATCCACAACCTGGAGCTCTGGCAGAGTGTTGAGGGACAGAGATATGGTGGAGATGATGATGAACAGGATGGATATCATGGCCAGGATCTGGAAAAGAGAGGTACAGTAGAAACATAGATCAGTGTATTTCTTTACTTCATGTCTGCAGGTAAACAGCACGCGTGTCCGTCCCCGGTCCTCAGCAACCACAGTCCTGCAGATTTGAGATGTTTCCTGTTTCAACCCACCTGGTTCTAATTAAATGATTCTCCTCGACAGATTTAGGTGCTGCAGCAGGAAACATCCAGCACTTACAGTACAGGACAGAGGCCCCCAAGCCTGGACTTTAAACATCACTCGTCTACAGAGACAATGGAAGTAAAGCTGACAGTTGCTGCAAAAGACAATCCAGGATGACCTTTGTGTCAGCATCTGTTGGATTTGGTTCACATTCCTTTTACAGCTTTAACAGTTTGTCAAGTTCAAGAGACCAAATTACACTTTTACTCCACAGAATAATCCAGCTTACATAGATGGTTTTAAACAAAACATCTTTTCATCACCAAACATTTTACCCAGCTGAACATTTGTTTTGAATCCAGAATCTACAGTATAATCGACTGATTATTAATCATGTCATTGGACTATATGAGGATGTGATGTGAAGACCTGTTGAAATTCTAGTGTTTCTTAGTAGGCCCAAAGTTTTTCTGTCATCAGTCTTCACCGAGAATTTGAATGCCCCTTGAATATTTCAGTCCTTCAGCCCCACTCGCTACATTCACTGACATGAATGAAACCGGTACACATCCCGAACGTGTCCAGACCTACAAAATTGTGTTGTGGGTCTAAAGGCTGAATTGAACTGGAAGATGGCCATTCTTTTATCAAACCTGGTTTTTTGGTGTATTTTTGGCCTGTTTTTGTGCCTTTGATTTTAATTTCCTACAGATTTTATCATATCAGGCAGAAACTTGGTTCAGGATATGACCATTGTGATCCAAAGTGATTGAAAGCTTTACAATATATTAAAGGGCCCAATGATATAGATGCCTGAACAGCATCCAGTGCCTACTACACTTAATGCACATTATAAATCATGTCTTGTCAAGGATGTAGATTTGTCCAGAAGGTCACTGTTGTGTTAAGTGTTTCACCCAGTATCAGGACCAAACACATCCACATCCTTCAAGTTTTCCATCCATTACGGCTTCAACACACCTGATTCAAATGAATGAGCCACCATACAGCGCTTGATTGGCAGTTTCATTCATTTGATTTGGATCAGGTGTGTTGGAACAGGAATGGATGGAAAACATGGAGGAATGCGGACCTCGAGGGCCAGGGTTCCCCACCACTGTCCTCTGCAAGTTAGATTTCAATCCTTTGCCATCAAGCAGGAAGTTGATGTGACTCTGAATTACATTTACCAAAAAAATATTTCTAAGAGTGGATAACAGTCTCATTCTGGACACATCTGCACGTGTACATAACCCCAGTTAGAACACCACCTAGTGCCTATGTGGATTATCTTGGTGTATAAAGCACCTTCTCGTCTATATGAATTCTTGGCAGCTTTGGGAAAAGGTCAGGAGGCCAGACTTTCTGTTGGGAACTTCTGGTTTGAGGTAGGTTTGAGGGAAAGTCATGTCAGTCTGGAGGATTAAGTGTGGTTGAACTGGTTAATAAACCATTATGGGAAAAGTTAGCTTTATAAATTAAACTTACAATATTCCTCATCATCTTTATTATTATTTCAGTAAACTGTTGCAGATTGCAGCTCTGTTGGCTCAGAACTGGTTCAAGCAGATTTGAAGAGAGTCCATTGTATTTTTTATCTTCACAGATAATTTATTGAGTTTTAAAACAAGTTATCTCAGGCCTCACTTCATTCCTGTTTCTAATCAAAACCCCAGAACATTGAGGCCAGCGCTGTGAAGAGGAGCTGGGGTATCTTAACAGAGTGAAGCTTCGATGGTTGGAGTTTTCTCGCTGGGGCCCTTGCTAGGACACCTCAGGATAATTGTAATAGGATTGTGCAGCTATCTATGGAAAGGATAGAGAGAGGTCAGAAGTGGTTACTCATTCTTTCCTCCCTGAACAGAAAGAATCACACTGGAATAAACTAAGTATGAAACTGCTTTGTTACAGCCGACAGTGACTGTATGTGGCATTTAAATACAAAAACTCTGACCAGATAAACTGGCCACTTCCTCCCCCAGCAGACAGCCACCACTTATCCTGGACAGACGTACACACAGTACATGGCTTTTTATGATCAGTAAAACTGGCTGTAGTTCAGGAGGTAACACAGTCATCTGCCAACTGGGAAGTCGGTGGATTGATTCTTGGATATTCCAGTAGAAATACTATTTGAGTATGTGTGTGTGTGTGCGTGTGTCTGCGTGTGTGTGTGTGTGTGAATGAGTGAATATGATACGTAGCGCCAAAGTGCTTTGAGTTGTCATTTGACTAGAAACGTGCTATGCAATTACAGTCCATTTACCATTAATATTATGTTATTACAACATGACAGAATATAATAATAATAATACTTTTTATTGATCTATTTGTTTGTTTGTTTATCATGTAAGAAAGAAACCATTGATCACTGCTGATTCTCTACAACCAGGAAGTACAGAGAATCAGACAAATTTATGTATCCATAGAGGCAAATTCAGGCAGTGTTTTGGACAGCTTTATCCTGGAATCCTCCACCCTAGGATCAGGAATTTGGGAATTCTGTCAGCCAAAGACAAGGCAATGAGATGAGCACAGCTGTAAAACAAATCATATGGATCCAGAACACGTATCTAGATCATCATATAGATTCAGATCATCATATGGATCTAGATCATGGATTCAGATCATCCCAGGGATCCAGGTCATGACATTCTTCTAGATCAGGGGTGTCTAGGAGGAGGGTATATCCAACACACCTCGTTCAGATTAAACATCTAACCTCATCAGCTTTTTGTGAAGGTCTGCCAAAACCTTACTGCCCGTTACTCTGATTCAGGTGCTGCAGCAGGAACCATCTACTGTACAACCTGCAAGACAGTGACTCTCCAGAACCGACTTTGGACATTGCTGGTCTAGATAATGGAACCATGTGCTGATCTGCATCATCAAGTTGTTTTTGGAACAGCAGATGAAGAACTATTACCCATTATCGTCATCGTCATCATCACATTGGAATGAGCTGGTCCAGGTTCAGTTTAAAAGATTTGAAATGATCCTGGTAGAATAAAGGACCTTGCAGGTGCTCCTGCATGTTTCAGCTCATTCAGCTTGTCTCATTTTGAACTATCACATACTGAGTAGAACGTTCTGGAGTTCCAGAGCAGATTTTGGCTTCATGCCATGCTCATGAATACGCTGACACAAGGGCAGGTTGGAAATTGAACCAACAACCAGCCCAAAACTCCCGTGAAGGCTTCCTGACCTGCAGAAGCAGGGGGATGGAAGTGTCTGGTCAGTTTTCTGGACCGGGAGAGGCTTCTCTCAAAGCAGCTCTGGTGACCACAGAGACTTCCTGCTAGGTCATGTGACAGATTGTCTGGCCTACGGAGGTCAGGGCAGGAAACCCTGCGGTAACTAAACTCTTAGACAATGTGTGAGGGTTAATACAACACGGTAGAGACAAGACAAATGAAAAGTGTGAGATGAACAGAGGGGAGGAGGATGCCAGAAGATGGAGAAAAAACATCACAGAGAGATGGGATGGAGGGAAAGAAAGAACAGTCCAGGTGTATCACAGCATGGCCAACCTGCAGCGTCTTAATGGCTTAATAATGGCTGCCAAACGCTGTGACCTTGGCACCCAGGACAGATTTTAAGAAGTACCAGGAACATACAATCTGCTTTAGAAGCTGTGCACTGAGGGGAGAATTAAATCAAGCCTAATGTACGAGTTTCAGACAAACAGCAACACTTTTAAAGAACTGACTCCATCTGTACTGAAAACATTTATTTACTGTTGAAATGAATCAAAGAAACAGTCTGAACAGTCTAATCAGAGATGATCTGAGCCACAAAAAAAAAAAAAAACACAGAAGCCTCTGATGCCTCGTTTTGACTCTGGTCCAAGACTGAAGACCGTCCTTGACATTCAGGTGCAGGGACTAAGAGGCCATCACATAGGCCCGCCTCCACTTTGTACATGAGTCACTGTTCCTTCCTACATCTGATTCAGGATCAGCCTGAAGCTCTATGCACCAAGAAGAGTCAGAGAGAAACATAGTTCTGCTTTAAATAAGGATCAAAACCTCACACCATGGTGACACTCATGTCTTTTAACAGTGGTTCCCAGACTTTTTCCGTAGGGCCACTCTTTAATCAACAGCAATGATGTCAAGCCCCCTCCAAATGCACCCAACAAAGAAACATCCGTCTTTAGTTTATTGGCTGTTACTTCATTGAGTATGGTTAGAATCATGTTGATGGCAGAAGGAATTACTAATCCCTCTGCTATGGTGTGTTTAAATCAGAAAACTCTGCAAACTAGTAGTGTGTTGAACTTTAGTAAAACATCTCTGCAATGTCAGCCGAGTGGTTTATTTGTTAAGTTATCATCACAATGTTCTGGATGAAAAATCCTAAAGTGGCTTTATCCTGTCAGATACTGGTATTATGAGACAAATGAACCTGAATCAAATTCCATTGAATTGATCAAGCCCAGGGACAGACGTCCTCATGTTATTTTAGATTTTTTTTTTGGTATTTGAAATTCTTTTGTTTTGCTCATTTGTACTTTTGGGAACCTGTCTTACAAAATAAAGCATGAACTGAAATTTGAAGGTCAGAAAGTCAAAAAGTCCAATGAATAATGTCTTTAACAGGAAGAAGAGACATTAGAGGAGGATCTGTTCTGTAATTAGTCCTCTGATGGGCTGAAGACATCTGAAGAATCATTACAGAGAGATAAAAGAAACCAGAAAAAACTGAAAATGGGCTGGAGGAGTGGATAAAGTGACTTGGCAAAGAAACATGAAGCCGAATCGATAGGTGGAAGGTATTTGTGGAATTACAGGCACAGTAGTGGACAGATGCTGTCTCAGCAGAGCTCTCTGGTTATTTTTAGGTCCATTATTTTACAGTCAGGTTACAGTGACATTCATTCATCTACATCTTTAAAATGTCCGACAACGCTGCACCGAAACACTGTTCTCCAGATTTACATGTTGCACACAGACATCATTTGATCAGCATCCAGAGGAAATCTGCTGCATGCAAGAGCCAGGACCTACAATGAGCTGTGGGGCAAGAGGAAGCTGGGTTTAAGACAAACGAGGGGACTTCACCTTTACCTTCACTTTCAACAAGTGTTTATTCAACTGTTTTTGTGTGTGTGTGTTTAATGTTTAATCTCTGAAAAACTGCTGAGAGCAGTCAGACTGCACAATGATGGAGATGACTGTGTTGGGCAGCCCTTGTTGTTGTGTTTGGTGCGCGTTCGTCACACTAACGTCACATCCAGCAGCTGTGCGGCTACGCTGTTCCCACAGATCAAAAACAGTGGGGGTTTTGAACCTCTCCACATTGGCACCTGGTTTTAGACATGATCGGTTTTATGGTGTCTAATCCCAACTTTCATGAGGATAATAGGGCGGACTTCTAAGGCGTCGTGGACACGGCCCCTCAGACACGAGTCCCATTATTCAGAAATCTCAGACCGGAACATGTCTGCAGACGTGTTCCTGTCAGGATGTACTGGTGGATTCTGAGGAAATCTGAATTCATTTTACTATCACTGCGCAGAGTCCAATGGAACTGAGGTAGCAGCTCTCATGTTAAGATAAATAAAAAATAAATGGGGCATTATATGCAACACTATAAATATATGCAAAATGAACAAATGAAATAAAGGGGCTGCATGGTGGAGTAGTGGTTAGCACTGCAGCCTCACAGCAAGAAGGTCACTGGTTCAAGCCCCAGACTTGGTTGGAACCAGAGGGGGTGGCTTGTCTGAGCTGGGGGCAGGGGGGTTTGAGACAGTGGCCTTTCTGTGTGGAATTTGCATGTTCTCCCTGTGTATGCATGGGTTCTCACTGGATACTCCAGCTTCCTCCCACTGTCCAAAGACATGCATGTGAGGTTAATTGGACACTCTAAATTCTTCCTGTGAGTGAGTGTGTGTGTGCCCTGTATATGTGGCCCTGCAACAGTCTGTCAACCTGTTCAGAGTGTATCTCACCTGCTAACAGCTGGGATAGGCTCCAGCCCAGTTCAGAAAATGAATGAATGAATGATAATGGTTCAAGCTATGACTCATTGGTTTCTGGATGCAGAGTTCAGAGATGTGACCGGGATAAAAGATGTTTTTCAGTCAATTTTTTTTTTGCTTTTGTGACCATGACAGCCGGTTGTCACTGGAATGAGACACATGGCGGGTCGGGCAGTGTTCTGGGCTTTATGCACAGTTCCACTATTACCTGAACTTAAGGCTGCTTCTTCTTTTCCTGTCTTTCATTGCTGGACAAACTGATTCATCCAGGTGTGTCTGGCCATTGCTGTTGTGCTTACTGAGGTCAGGCACAGCTGGATTAATCAGTCTGCTGTTCTGGATTTTGTAGGTGGGGTCTGCAGTGGAACAGTTTGAGCACATCAGATGGAGAGAGGTTGAGTATAAAGGCCAGTAGAAGGGAAAGGGAGTACATTTTGGCTGGCCACTGGGCATTCTTTCTGTAAGTCCCGATTCTGTTTTGGTTTGTTCTGTGCATCTGTCTGTAATTAAATCATCATTCAACTCAAGAAGCAATCTCTGACTCCTGATTTGAAACAAAGTTTATTAGAATCCTTACTTCTAGCGGACAGGTTGTGGCCTGCTGCCCCGGGGGGCATCCAGCTCCCAAGGGCCCGATCGGGTGTACCTCGACCACCAACCTCCTGTGATTTGAGTCAGATACTTAACAATTAAGTTAATTAAGGTCAAGAGGGTAGATCCTCAACACTGTCCAATAATGAAAGACAGGAAACAAAGGAGCAGTCTTAAATGTCTTATAGAAGATGTTTCTTTTAACAATTTTTGCAATATTAGATGTAAATGGGTTCACTGCCCCATAAGGTACGATTAATTAAAATCTTTAAACATATAATTGTCATTATACATCAGCTGTGAAAGTAATGGGACATGGACCAATCATTTTTGCAGTCACTGTGTTTTATTTGTCTATTGGACCGTCAATCACTCTTTGGACGTGCTATAAATACCGTGCACACTCCCGTCTAATGCTCACAGCAGGTGGCTAACAATCACTTTGCTAGCAGTTAGCAACGTCTGATGGCAGAGCTAAACGCTACTAAAGGCGCCGGCAGCAAAAGGGAGAGTTTTTTTCGATGTTGCTGTTACTAAGAAAAGGAGAAAGACGTTAGAAGTTGTTTCTGACATGACGGCAGGGTCGGCTAGACACCAGTGTCACAGCCAAAACCAAGCTTGTGTACGTTATTGTAGGCATGGCCAGGGAGGGAGATGGGATTCGAAGAGGTTGGTCGTGTGCATGCACTTTATTCAAAAACTCACCAACAGTCTCTATAACACCTTCATGTCCAGGAACTAGTGGAGCTGCGCATAGAGCCCATTGGCTTGTTCAACCAGCTGTTCTCAGCTATATAAAAAAAACAAAGCAGCGGCCAGAATGAAGGTCAAGTGACAATCCAGGATTTTGGATATTGGGCGTCATTTCCAAGCCAGAGTACAAGAAATGTGTCCAGATATTTTTTTGATTTCATGCAGTTCTTGTGAAACAAGAGGTTGCCCTTGCTAGGCTTGGGAAAGTGAACGGCAATGAGTTAGTCCGCCACTAAAACCAGTCATACTCAATTCAAAAAGCACTAAAAGCAAATCAGTCATCATGACATTATCGATGTAAACATCTGTGTTGACAGAGTGATTTAGGAGGTAAACCAACCTTGCATTTATGTTTGATCACCAGCAGCAATTTATACTTCCTGCTTGAGAACTTGGCAGCCGTGGATTGATATCACCAAACACTAATCTTAACGGCTCTAATACGCCAAGTTTGTTTACATGCAACTGTCACAGCTACACAAACTTGTGAAGTCTGCTCAAAGTATACAGATGAAGAGTTGAGAGATGGATTTACAAAGGACCGAATGAGAGAGCACGCCTGTAGAGGCAGCTGCCGCTGAAGCTGCAGCAGAAAGCTGAGACAGAAGGACCGTGAATTGGTGGTGTCAGTGCCGAAACTGCAAACGAATGGAGACAAAGGAGGACTGTTTTTGCTGCAGGAAGTGTTACTTAATTATCCCGATTTTGCAAGAGCTGGAGCAAGAAAACATCTTTTTAAAGACTTGATATGTCTGGTCATAGCAGATCTCAGGATTTTCGCATAACAGAGCACCAGGACGTCTTACCCCATCTCAACCGCAAAGTACGAAAGATAAATTGGAAAAAACGACCCAGACCTGCTGGACCCAATGGTCAGTTGTCAATGCGGTGAGTGGTGTATAATCAAAATAAAACTGTGTTGCAATTTGGTTGAATGTACCACGTAGACTAATAATGCATTCAAATATAATCAGTCAAATGATCAATCATTGTTGGGCTTTATTGTTGCAATTTGTATGCACACTGAATTGACCTTTCGCAAACCCTGCCCCTAGAACGGTCATTGTCCAATCACAAGTCATTAGCATCTCTATTCTCAGAGTTTGTCGGGAGGGATCGTGTTTTCTCCCTTCCCGAAGCCGAAAACACAACAGGAGCGGTGCCTACAATGGATAAAACGCTGTGGAAGGCCACATTTCCAGCTGAATGTGTCTAAAATAAAAAAGCATGCATATATCTGCTCAAAGGTACGGCTCACTTTTATCCTGCTCTACAGATGATAACATACAACAAAACAGTATGTCACGGTTATGTGAGTTAATATTGTATATTAGGATATCATTGCCAGAAT
>JBBDHI010000008.1:1438183-1449537 GCA_037177115.1 Craterocephalus stercusmuscarum
CCTTTTAAAAATTGATTCTTGGAAATTTTGAAACGATTCTGAATCTTGATGAACAAGAATCTCGATTCCGATTAAAAAGATTTTTTTCACCACATCTTACTAAGAGGTGGTTGTGAGGGCCGGCCGTTAGCTTCACCACTGTTATTGGAGCAGCAGCACGAGTCCAGTGACTCTCTTCAGCCAGGCTGCTTAGTGTGTAGAGGAGGACTTCCAACTTCACGGTGTCATGCTGTTTAGTGGATCACACACGGGAGAAGCAATCACAGATGGGTTCGTAGAGATCCTCGAAACATGGAATTTTCCCAAAGAAACCGTTCAATGCTAAGAACAGGATTAAAAGCGTTATAGAAGATGTTTGTGGCTGTTCAGAAAGCAGAGACTGTTAATGAGTTTTTGAATAAAACGCACGCACAAGACCAGCCGTGAATCTCAGCACGCTCCCTGGCTACGCCTACGAGCAGAAATTTAGCAAACAATGCATCGGTCGCAATTCCCTTCAGACTCATCAGCTGAAAGGATTCACCAAGAACAACTCTGGTTTTACTCCTGTCTTCTAACGTCTTCCTCCTCTTGTGTGTGTGAAGCAGTTTTTTTTAATTTATTCTCTCAGATTAAACAATGGCTCTGGATTTACTTCACACGTTGAGCTGTGCTTTCACGCATCGTGTCACACACTAGCAAGTGGATATCAACACACTGGCCGTTCTGAATGCACACCGTGCATTCATCGTGCGTTCTATTGTTGTGAATTCTGAGGTAATCCAGCTGGAAATGACGGTCTCAGAATAACGAGCTGGTAGACCCTGAGGTACCAGATTTAACTAGGCTGCCTCCTGTACCATTGTCGTCTTAATTCAAATTCTATATAATACATTTTAAGTTAAGTTGTTTAGTATATATAATTGTTATAATTAGGTTGTTTGTGAAACATTGCTGTATTTTAAGGTGGATTTTCTCTCCTCCAGTCATGCAAAAACTTTTTTATTTTTCCAGTAGACAGCCTTATCATTGTCGGTGGTGTTACTAACAGTGGTATGGGATGTGGTGTGAGCAGGGATGTAAACATCAGCTTCTCCGTCCTACCAAACATTTAGTTGTCACAAGTCTTTACAGCTGTCAAAGAATCTAGTTATTCCTGAATCGGCCTCGCCTCGGACTGACTGACCCGACTCCTGTGATCCATCTAAGTGTAGATGCGGTTAAAGACAAAGAAAGTTAATAAGTTTACGGGTGGATGTTAATTCATCTAAAAACCACCCAGAAGTGAACTCTGCTTTAACCTTCTGGATTTCAGCACCACCTGAAGGACGTCCTGACGGCGGTAATCACCCGGAGGAAGGCGTATCGGTTACGGGACGGCCATTTCCCGTATGCTTTTGGCAGTGATGTCACTCCGCAGCCGTATCTGAAGAACAGCCTCACCGCCTACCACAGTTTCAGCGAATGGTGGGAAATATGATGAGTGACAAATGTTTAAGCTGTTGTTGTGTTGAACAGCTTTATCCGTTTTAGCGTATGCAGATAAAATCTCAGTTTCCATTTATTTATTTTTCTCTCAGCCCTCCTCCAAGCGCTTCTCTCCCTGCTGGCCCACCACCACAAGTTTCCCCCGATGACGCTGAGCAGAAAGCGGTTCACCTGCTGGCTTGCTCTGCTGACAGTCTTCCTGCTCCGCTTCCTGCAATAAGCATGTTTGACCTCCTGGAGGCTTTACAGGTAAGAACATCTGCAGGTAGGCTTTTCAGTTGCCGGATGCCCTGCTGTCTCAGCAAGCTGAAAGTCAAGTCAAAGTTTATTTATAAAGCACTTTTAAAAACAACCTCTGTTGACCAAAGTGCTTCCCAGCAGCAAAGAATAAGACACAAAAAACAGATAGCAATATAACAGGTTAAAACTGCATAAATATAAAATTAAAATAACATCAGAATTATAAAAGAAAAAACAAATACACCAAAAGTAAGCAAGATAAAATAAGAAAAGATAAGAAAAATGCCCAGATATCCTGACTTAACCAGTATTGAAGGCCAGGGAGTATAAATGAGTTTTTAGTCTGGATTTAAACTGTTCTAAAGACTGAGAGGCTCTGATGAGCATAGGGAGGCCATTCCACAGCCTAGGCGCAGCCACAGAAAAAGCCCTGTCCCCTCTGGTCTTCAGCTTGGATGTAGGGACAGTCAGGAGGAGCTGGTCTAGATGGAGTGTAGGGCTGCAGCATTTCACATAAATAGGGAGGGCCCAAATTATTTAAACACTTAAAAACAATTAGTAAAATCTTAAATTTCACCTGGAAGGCAACTGGGAGCCAGTGAAGGGACAGTAAAACAGGGGTGATGAAAGGGAGGAGGATTTAAGTTTTTACACAAAGATGCTTAGTTTAAAGAGTAAGAAGTTCACAGTATAATTCAGCCTCAGAGTTTCAGAACCGGAGAACATTTATGGAGACCATCAGCTCTGACTTTATGAGGCTTCTGCCCGCCACCCTCTCTGGTTTTGGATGTTATCCGGAGCAACAGATGTAATGACTCCTGCTTTTGACTGGTCCGTAAGCGAAAGCTGGCTTCGTGCGTGCCATGGTTGTCTGTCTGGGATTTTCACAAACAACCATCTCTAGGCTTTACAGAGAATGGTCTGAAGAAGAGAAAACATCCAGTTGTTGAAGCACTTGTTCCAACCAGCATATCATGTCTGAACACACAACACGCCCATCGTTGAAGCAGATGGGCTCCAGCAGCAGGAGACCACACCGGGGGCCCCTCCTGTCAGCTAAGAACAGGAAACTGAGGCTACAATTCACACAGACTCGCCAGAACTGGACAATTGAGATAGAAAACGTTGCTGGTCTGATGAGTCTCCATTTCAGCTCCACATTCACATACTAGGCTCAGAATCTGCTGGAAACTGAAAACACGAGTCCATCCTGCCTCGGATCAACACTTCAGGCTACTTGTCGCGTAATGGTGAGAAGGATATTTACCTTTCACACCAGGGGGCTCCTTAGTATCTTCTTATCATTGTTGGCCCCAGTGGAGCATCTTCTGATTGTACTTCCAGTAGGATGATGCTCCAAGTCACAAAGCTCAGACCAATGAGTCCACAGGACTCCAACGGCCTCCACAGCCACCACATCTCAGTCCAATATTCCACCTTTGGGATGTGGTGGAACAGGAGATTCTCATCATGGATGCAGCAGCTGTGTGATGCTGTCATGTCACTATGGAGCAAAATCTCTGAGCAATGTTTCCATCACCTTGTTGGATCTATGACACCAAGAATTAAAGCAGCTCTGACAGTAGAAGGAGTCCAAGCTGGTCCTAGCAATATGGACCTGCTGCTGTTTTGGTGTAGCATGAGGAACAACATTTCATTTGAATTGAAAAAAAATATCTGTAATCTGAAAAAATTTATTGTTCTTGGTTTGTCAGCATATATGTAACTGTTTAAATAAATTTATAGTAAATTTAGTGTAAACCTAAAATCATTTTTTTTTTATTTTTCATATAGACTTCCTCTATTAATGAAGTCTTTTGAAGCCACTTGTATGAACAGCATGAGCCTGGCTGCTTAATATGAACACTATGATCTGCTGTTTTTTTTTTTTTTTAAGTTTAATTCCTTGAACAAAACGAAGCAGTTTGATGACATTAATGATATTTCAGATTGGTAATTAACTTTTTTTTGCCATATTAAAAATGGTTTAATTGCCTTCACAGGTGCATCATGGCGTGATGCCCTCCCACACTATGTACGCCCTCAACATGGAGCGCATCCTGTCTCGCCTCTGGCACCCCAGCCACGAAGAACTGGAGCAGGACCACGTACACCGGCAGCGGCTAGCTGCTAAAGACGGCATGCTGGTAAGCTGAGAGGCGCCGACACTGGACTGTTGAAGGACTGATGATTGCACCAAGAACCAAACGAACAATCCCCACCTGTAAACTGCCGGGGGGAGCGGTGTGTTGGAAAAGGCTGAGACAGAAAATCACACCTGTGTTGCACAGAAAGAATGGGACCGAATGAAGTACGATGAAACAAAGAAGCTGGAAAGCAGTTGTTGGCTTTGTCTTCGTGTTCAGCGTTATTTCAGGATGTTGCATTTATATTCCTGGTTGTATGTTACAGAACATTCTTCATTTTGCCTGCTTTACAGTTAGTGTTTCCATCTATCTACAGTCTCGGTTATCGGTTATCCATGAAAACCCAGCACACTGGCCTTCTTTACCAGCAGAGTTTGTGTTCTGCAGCTAAAACATCTGGATCTGTTGCCAGACCCTGTGACTTTTTATTTTTTAATCAAGGAGAAAAAGCTAGAAAAAAGGGCAAACCTGGCAACTCTGACTGGCTTGGAGTATCCCATGTAAAGCAGCAGGGGCAATAACTTAATTTGAATATTGCTCTGAATATGGCCTCATTTGGGTGAAGAAGACTTAAGAAGACGCAGTTTACATCTTAATCAAGCTAAAATTGTAATATTGCTGTAAACGTGGCAACAGTAAGGGTGACTCATTCATGAGTCATTCAGCCTGGCAAAACACTTCATTGTGGATCCTCTGTTCTTGTGGTTCTGTTGCCCATAACAGAATATAATATTCAGGAATAGAGTCTGGCTTTAGTAAGGGGGTACCAGCAGGACTGAAATAAAACTAAGATTTTAGCCCAGACTGCACTGTGTTAGAATTTAAATGTTGGTAAAGACTGAATTCAAACGGTTCTTGTCAGACATCCATCACACTGAATTATTAAATATGCAGAACATCCTCCGGATAACCTAGTTGCTCCTCCGGGGCGGCTGTCCTGCAGGGTTCCCTGCTCTTACACACCTGATTTAAATTAAATGGATGTCCTGAACAGCACAAACCCGTTAATGACCCATTCATCGGACTCAGGTGTGTTAAAGCGGGAAGCATCTAAAAACCTGGTTTCCCAGCCTTAAAAGCTAGAGAGAACATCTGTGGTTCATCGTTACCAACAGGTGTGGAGGAAAGCTCAATCAGAGCAGTGAGTGAAAACAGCTGTGAGGGTTTACAGTGGCCATGTGGGGTCTTAAACCACCTTCTTCCTGTGTTGCTCTTCCATACATGTCCAAACTGTCTCGTGATTGTTCCCAGAACTATTGCAACTTTCTGAAGACCATGTTGGTGGTCCTCATTGTCCTTTTTTTTTTTATCGTTAAGTACATTTCTACTTTTGTATTCATGTTTATATGTTTATATGTAAGATGTTCAGAAAAATGATTAAAATGTCTTTTTTAAATAAAGTTATAGTTCCTCCTCTAGCTTACAAGGTCTTATTTGTAAAGACGTGTGCCATTAATTTCTGTTGCTTGAAGAAGTCACCAGCAGCTGTGAGGAGGGAGGGAGGAAGGGGGCAGTGATTCAGACATATGCACGCTGGACTTGTTGCCATATTTGGTCATCTGCGGCTCGCTTCCGACCCCTCTCCGTCCAATCAGCGTTCGTGTAGATTCGCCAACCATTACGAGAGCCCCACTCCGCACCGATGACTCAATCTCCCGTCCGTCCCCATGTTCCACAATAACAAAACACCGCGAGATGGTCCGACTACCTGCGGACTTATGAATCAGCCACAAACTCCCATACAAGGTTTTATTTAAGTCATATTTACAGTTAAGTGCTCAAAAAGAGAAAAAAAAAGCTGCGTACAAATATTACAAAGTGTTAATTTCAGGTCTAACAGCTACACGAAATTTATCTCAAAGCTGTCTGAACATTAAGTGTTATGAAAGTAAGGCAGTTGTCAGTAAACGCTACACACACCTATAAGAGTCCAAAAAGGTGTGAAGGTTGTTAGTGTTATTTTGTACATATGCTCACTGGTGCATCAGTGCTTGACTCTGGTTCTATATGCACGCGTTTGCTACTTGTGAGACTTGCAGGATGAGGCCTGGATCACATTGTGTGAATCTCTTGAGCCACAATCGAGTTATAATTGAAAAATTGCCATGCTGTGACTTAACTCCATAGAAACACTTATATAGTTCTGTGGAGATACAAAGAAGTTAAAGAAGAGAGTTTGCAGAAATAGAGCAAAAGTTCGTGCGCTCCTGCTAGAAGCTGAGTGATTTCTGCTCCTCAAAGTCAACATTTGCGTCCATACAGTCTGAGTGGGTGGTTTGGGTGGAGAACTGCGCTCGGATATCCCTGCAAAAGTGTGAACATGCCATTAAAAGTTGCATTTTGGTCCCCAAGCAATGTCCCTTGGTTCTTTTTTTGTGCTGTGGCAGTCTAGTAGGCTTGGAGCTGCTGCGTCAAAATGAGCTGACAGCCGCTGTTTACGTGGTCCATGACCTTTTGCTTAAGCAGAGCCAGCTCGTCCCGGAGGACGTTAGCAGAAGAAATCAACTCTGTGTTTTGGCTCTTCAGGTTTTTCACCCTGTCCTCCAGCCGAGAGATCCTCTCAAGCTTCCTTTTCCGGCATTTGGACGCGGCCACCCTGTTCCTCATGCGCTTCCTCTCGGCTTTGATGCGCTCCTGGCTCTCCATGTCTATGGGGGACAGCGGCGGGGTCTCGCCGGACATCTCGGGCACAGTCTGCGGCTCCTCCTTCAGCGCCTGTAGCCGTGTGCGCTGCGCCGCCGCCAGCTGGTGGTCCATGTGGCCGTGGGGCGGCTGCGGAGCGGCGGGGTAACTCGCAGGCGCGCGCCTTTCGTTGACAGGTGCGGGCGCAGAGCCCACAGTCCGGTTAAAAGTGGCCAAGTTTGTGTACTCCGGAGGCTCCGCGCGCACCGTGCAGCTGTAAGGGATGCCGCCGCTGTCGCACGCGGCGGAACAGGGCGCCATGCTGTTGGTCGCGCCGGTCTGCGCGTCAGGGTGGGCGGCGGGTATCTGCTGGTAGTGGAGCTCAGCCAGGGCTCTCACGAAGCCCTCCGCGAAGCCTTCCTGCTCGTCCGTGATGTTCTTGGGACAGACAAACTGGGTCGGGGTGGGAGTTGTCAGCCCGGTGCAGGATTGGATGATCAACCTCTCCAGTTCAGGCGAGGCCAGCTTCAGCAGACCGACATCCGGGGAGGTCAGGATGTCCAGGGCTTTGGAACTCAGCTGGGGTTTGAAGTTTTTCGGGTCGTTGAGGTTGAGGGTCATGGTTTGTTTCAGGGTTCTCGGGTTGAAGCCGTACACAGCCGCCCCGTCATGCTGAGAGTTGGAGGCGTTCACGGCTTCGTCGTAGAAAGTCGCTTCCATTTTTTCTGAAACTAAACTTTTGCTCGCTCTAAATCTGTTTTTTATATCTTCTTATTAAAAAGAGGACAATTCCACGACCGACTGTTTAGGTAAATCCCGTGACAATGCGTCCACTGTCCCGCGGCAGATCCTGCCTTTTGTTGAAGTTCAACTCACTTGACAACTTTGTGTCCCGAGAAAACTTTTCTATTGTGCACCGCGCGGATATCGACAGCAAAAAAAAAACCCTCTTCATCCGCCGCGAAGCGTCTCTGTTTTCACACCTCAACTTCCCTCTTTGACTGAGGCTATCCCCCCTCCTAAAAACCAGAAACAGTCCTTGAAAACGGGTATTACTTTCAATCACTTCCAACGTGGAGACGAACTTTATCCACCTCTAAGCTGCAGCTCTACTGAAAATAACAATGATGTCATTTCTACGGCCTGTGATTGGCCAGAGATGATTTGATGGGCGGGTGTTGTCTAATGACATGCACGTTGCTTTGACAACGAGCCCTAACTCCGCCCCCCCGCGATGGTTTATGGGATTAGGTAATGCAGACAGTGGAGCAATGTACTCTGGGATTACGTAGTGTTTTTGAATATTTAGTTACCCGCTCAATTTCTACTGATCCACTCCAAGTGCGACACTGCTCCTTTTGAGGAGGAATATGTGTTTAATTAATAATTAAGACAACAACCCAGGTTTTTACCTTTTTTATCAAGCGCAGAAATCGTGAAATCACTATTGTTCACACGGATCTTTGAGAGAGAAACTGATAAAACGGTACAGGAAGTGTGTACTACTTTGTTCAGATTAAACGGGTAGACATAGAGCGAAGAACATGAGCTTGACCTAAATCAACAGCTATTGTTGTCAAGGCTATTTGCGTTTTGAAAAGAGAAAGATATGTCCCTTAAAAGTCTCTTAAAGTCTATTTCTGACTGTCAGGGAGGACTGAGGACATACCTATATGAAAAGTGCCAAACACAAGAGTCTAAAACAAAATACAAGACAAATAAGGTACTAAAGAGCTTCTTTGTACAGGTTCTGGCAAGTAAGAATGAAAATAGATAGTGAAAGCAGCATTTGTGATAAGCATGTCTCATTTTTTGTTTTCAACCTACTGACACACTTTTCTGCATATATGCATATTTAAATACCCTTTCCCCTTGTAGTCTTCTCATCTTGTGCAATAAAACTGTGTTAGAGGTATCTATTTAACTATAAACAAATGAAAATGTTAACAAAAAGCTTAAATATTTCATTTGCACACTTCCATTTTCTACTTCCAGGATTCACATATTATAATTGCATTGAAAAAACAACTTTCCAGTTGCATTAAAAAGTCCACTTTATTCAGGTCCTCTGGTTTTACATGTCATGTTTTTTTAAAGGAATCTGGTTTGGAAAAAAAGACAATGAGAGGACTAATAGAAAATGAACATTGCCATCATTTATTGAACAAAAGCTAAGTGAAAATGAAGGAGTGTATAGAAGTCCATCCTTTAAACAAAGAGTATACTATAAGTAGCAGCCAGGTGCTGATCAAATACGCTTGATTAGTTGATCTTTATCAGTGTGTTTGTACTATTTGGCAGTTTGCTGATCTGCAGCATCTAGGTTAACTGTTCATTTGGTAAAGATCTCTATTCATTGGAAATAAAAAGTCTCCAGATGCTTCTCTATGAAACCATACAGGGACTCATTAATGATCAACCTTCGTTCCAGCTACTTTGTGGAGATTGGCTTTCAACATTATGAGAGTAAACTTTTAGTACTAGCGACTAGGGATGTCCCAATGATTTATTTTAACAAGTAATTGAATTAAACACAGCAATTAATTAATCTTAAGGATTTCACAATATTGTAACTAAAAGGTCATGTCTGAACCATAATGGCTGGTCAATGCAACATGCACACAGAACAAAAAGAAAGTTGTTTGATGTATCAAATGGCTAATCCTGCATAAATCCTCATCTAAATCTTCAGAAATAAGGGACTTAAGTGTTTTTTAGTGGATTTGGTTCACGGCTACACGCACAAATTCAGCTTCTCCCAGCAAGATAATGCCAAATTTTTTAAATAGCCCCGCAGATAACTATGTTTCTGGACACTGTGCCAAAATTTCAAATGTACAGCTTGGAAACAATCAGAAACTTCATAAATATGGAGAATAATCTGAAGACCTATGAGGAGTATTAATGTAATTTTATACATTTATAGTGCAAGTTCCCAGCAAGTTCAGCTTAAGGATCAGACTTCAGGAAAACCCGAGAGCTGATGTGTGATGCAGGTTTGTATGAGACGTGAAGAACATTGTCCTTTTGGGCAGAAGGAGCCAAACAGGGAATGTTTGACTGTAATACACAACTTTAATGAAATCAAGCCCAACATATCAGAAACATCTCATGCTTAGTGTCAAGCACGGTGGTCGAGGGATGATGTGTGGCTGGTTTGCAACACCTGGGTCATGCAGCAAGAATGACCCCAAACACAGCAGCAAACCGTGAACAGAATGACTTGAAAGAAAAGAAGGTTAAAGTCCAGATCTCAACCTGAGTGAAATGCCGTGGTGGGAGCTGTGCATAACCGTACGACCACAAACCTCAATGAACTGAAGCAGTGTTGTAAAGCAAAGGCCACAAACCCCCCCCCCACAGAGATGCGACACTGATAGCGTCATACAGAAAATGATTACTTCAGGGTTCTGTTGCCAAATATGGTTCTGCAAACGACTTATTTATAAGTTTTACTTAGTTTTTACACATTGCTTCTAAAAAAACATAGTTTTTATAAAATTCATAATAATAAGGTGTAATATAGTATACTGTGTTGTTCATCAGAGGTTGCATTCACCGCATTGTAAGATCTCAGAAGGACCAGATGTTCTGATGTTTACATAAAGACCAACTTTAAAATAACATACTTTCTTTTACATTTGACGGTGTACAGTGTTAGTGGATTAAAAGGTCTATAATAGCTTTTACTGTTATGGTCAAGCTTTCATCGTGTTTAGATTTGATCTCGGTTATTGTGTATGTGTGCTCCACTTGCGCCACATGGTTGCTGTGCTGTTTGATTTCACCCTATTCTGTCGTTTTGCTCATCAGCCTCATTGGTAAACCTGAGCAACACTAATGTCTAAAGCCTCTGCGTAGCTACAGTCCAGTCTGGTTTTCCCATTGTATTATTCAACATGTTCTCCTCAAGCCAACTATAAATAAGTTAACAGCCCCATTTAAAGTCGGCTAGCTGGAGCTGCCTAAGGTCTGCACCCCAGCACAGCCATGCAACACCTATCTGAAAGTATTTGAAAGCCTAAAATAGGAAGTTGAAATGGTTTAGAAACCTTTTGTTCCCATGTGTGGTGGAAAAGTGACTTTTCTCTCCTATCATCCACTTTTTTTGTTCGTTTCTTGTCTTTACATGAGTGCTGCCTCTGCTACTGTCTCTGTCTGTACACCTGTGTAAAGACCACCAAATAGTATTTTCCTATCAAACAGCCACCAAACTTCCTGTTTCTCTGTCAGCGTTTCCCCTCTGCTGGCCCGACAGGGTCACCTTCAGATAATAGCTCTTCCCCCCTCCTCCCCGCCTGGGCCAGCTGTTTCCACTGCATACAGTTTTCTAATCAGGAGCTGGTCCTGCCGGCCTCCCCGCAGGCCCCACTGCTGTTGTTGTACAGAGGTGGGACTGTCCAGGATAGCCTTGTACCCCCCCCTCCCACCTCCATGTGAGCTAAACACACGCAGAGGTTATGGTGCGTGTGTCGATGTATCAGCAGAGCAAAGTTTTGAATAACTTCAGGCGTGGACTTGAGGGACACGCTGAGGCACTGTGAGGTCTGAGAGAGACGGATGGGATTTCAAACACTGTCCTTGCAGTGTTTGTTGAAGACCATCTGTTTCTTCCTGCCCCGCTGCTTAGTTTGTCTCTGTACTCCATCTCTGCTGACCGTTCCTGGTCCAAACACGCCGGTCACAGCCAGCACCACTTCCTTTAGACAGCTGCTTATCTCCAAGAAAAAGAAACACAAAAAACAACACACAATAGTGGAAGAAGACAAAGATGGAAAGGCAAAGATAAATAAAATGGTCGTTAAAGGAAACATATCATGCTTTTAAATCCTTTCTTTTCACATGTAAATCATTCATTTATGGTTTATATAAAGTAAA
>JBBDHI010000008.1:1506746-1517612 GCA_037177115.1 Craterocephalus stercusmuscarum
TATAGCTCCACACACCCCTTCTTAACCCCTGTCTGAGGTGTTTCTTTACAGTCAATGAGAGCAGCTGGATTTAATGCTGTCTCTTTACCATATTTAGCGGAAGCGCAGCAAATACAGTGACGTAATACACAAGAAAATGTAATAACGAATGGAGAAAACTAAACAGACTGAAAATTATGACCCAAAAAGAATAATAAGATATATACGCGGCACCGGAAGTGAATAAATTACATTTTTCTGCACTCCTGAATACTCGAAAAAGACAAAAACAGGTATTTAATGGCTTAAAAAAGTGGACTTTGCATGATATGTTCCCTTTAAGTAAAAACATCTCCCTGCAATTGGGTAAAAAAGCTTTTTTGTCAGTGATTGCCATGGTGAATCTAGGAATCGGGGCTGTGTTGATGATGGCTTCTTGGTGTGGTTCTTAACTTGGGTACAGATACCCAGAGTTGATTGAACCAACTCAAAGCAGCTGATCTGGAACAACAAACTCATAGCATACTCATCAGAGTAAGTCCACCCAGATTTTCTGATTAGACTCAGAATTTCCTTTATGGAAGAGGACCCTGAAGTTGTGTTGTTTTTCTAAATGTGACATTCATTCTCTTTGTAAACAAGGATACCACAAAAAAATACATAGCCTTAGAACCACTAATTCAAATTTAGCTGCCAAAAGAGGCTTAAACATGTTGTCACGGGGGATTTAGGTTTTAAAACTAGAAGCTACTTTCATCGTACTGCTTTGACAAAAACACTCAGACTTAATGCAGCAGATTCAACAGAAATCCCACTGGAGAATGACTGCAGTGATTAATACAGTATGTTTTAGCTAGTAACAAGTTATGTAACCTTAACGCTCATCCCTTAAAGGGCAAGTTCAGTATTATTTAACCTGGACCTATTTTCTAGCATGAAATACGATCATTTACTCACCCAGACAGTTCTGGTGTAACTTAAGCTTCTTCAGGAAGTGGAAGTGACCTCATTGAAGTCCTTACTCAACGGTAATGGTGAGAGGCTAGTTTATAAAACCATGAAGCCAAGCATAGTTTCAGCACTGGATGGATGGGGGTCCACGAGTTTTTGGGAGTTGCATGAAGGTAAGACAAGTTTATTGGTACAGCACATTTCAGGAACAAGAAAATTCAGAGAGCTTTGCATTAAAGATTTAAAGGGACTTACTGTAAGGCAACTTCTGACTCACAAAATCTGACTCAGTGCTGCCGCGACGCGTTAGGCGCTGTGTGTATCTGCAGCCAGCCACCAGCCAAGCCGGCACAGGAACGCGCACAAGCGCTTTATTTTATTGAAGCCTGTCTGGCTTCAGTCATAGTTTTTTTTAGACTCATGAGATGCCGCTGATAAAGTCTTCTTTTTCTTCATGGTGCCACTTCTTGGTGGGCTTGTGGATGCAAGTCGTTTGCTGGCTGCAGAAGCATCCATAAGTATCCCTTCAATGTTTGAATCCGAGTCCACGGCGGCCATGTTCTTCCTTTTGAAGAGCTGTTGGCAATGTGCATACAGCGTCGGTTTATGCCACATTCCCAAGACGGCGCGGGAAACTCGGACGCCGAACATCAGCTCAGTATGAAGCACACAGCCTGTTCAAGGCAACAGACAGATATGCGGATTTCTTCATTTTGGGTTTTTAATGCTTCACGACCCGTTAGCGTTAAATAAACTGGAACGCATGTGTAGTTTCTCACAAATCTTGCCTTAAGTCCTTTTAAGTATTAGTTAAACATGATAAAATAAAAAGCATATTTTGAAATTTAAAACAAAAGAAATTAAGAAAAATAAAGAACTGGTCTTTAACCTGGATTTATTTCAGTTGGTCTGACACTTCTGGGAGTTTGTTCCAGACATGTGGAGCAGAGATGCTGAATGCAGGTTCTCCAGGTCTGGTTCTGAATTTGGGAACTGATACAAGACCAGATCCAAATGACCTGCGGGGTCTGCTGGGTTCATAGTGGGTCAGAAGGTCCTAAACCATTCAGAGCTTTACAGACCAGCAACAGAACTTTAAAGTCTGTCCTCTGGTGGACAGGCAGCCAGTGTAAAGACCTCAGAACTGGACTGATGTGGTACATTTTCTTGGTCTTAGTGAGGCCAGGAGCAGCAGAGTTCTGAATCAACTGCAGTTTTTAGTAGACCTGTAAACACCTTGTCACAATTATCGAGCCGACTAAAGATGAAAGTATGGAGCAGTTTTTCCAGGTCCTGTTAACACATCACATCTTTTAACCTTGATATATTCTAGTAGGTCAACTATATGATTCCCTCCATGTGTTTCTCTATATTTAGGTGTGAATCCATCACTACACCCAGATTTTTGGCCTGGTTGGTGGTTTTTAGGTGTATAGACTGAAGCTCAGTGGTGACCTTCAGTCCCTTCACTTTGGCTCCAAACACAATCGCCTAAGTTTTGTTTATTTTTAGTCATTAATCTCCTCGATGCTTGTACCCAGAGCCTGTACTGGGCCTTGGTCTAATGGACACACTATAATATAAATCTGTGTGTAATCTGCATCGCTGTGATAACTAAATTTGTTATTCTTCATAACTCATGCCAGTAAGAGCATGTTGATGTTAATCAGAGGAGGACCCTGGATGGAACCTTGGGGAACCCCACATGTAATTTTTGTCTCCTCAGATATAATTGGCCCATGAGAAAATATATTCACTGAAACCAAACTAAATACTAAACTATCATATCATGATCTAGGGTACTAAATAACTGCCTACAATCAGTTAGATTCTGAAAATGTAGAGAAATAGCAGTTGAAATGCCTGATGAAAGTTTTCATCCTCAAACAAATCCTGGAGGAACACCAGCTTGTCTCTTCCTGAGTCCTTCTGCTGTTAGGTGTGGAGCAGGTTATGTACAGCGGGCTTCAGCCGAGCACAGTTGCCAACCGTGGCTGTAAAAATAAAGTTGAAAGAGCAAAATTGAATCAAAACATGAAGCCTTAGGCAAAGAAAGGAACAAGGAACCTGCAAACGACACCCGATGAGAGCATTGCTTATATTTATTGAATACTTCTGTCTCAGAGAATGTCCGCCCGGAGGTTTCAGAGAGGATTATAGAAACTTAAATCTATTACACGTATAGTTATTTCAAGATTTTACTCACTTTACAAGTTGTCCAGAGTTTTAGCAGAGCAGGGCAGAGGACTTTCTGTCCTAACTGAAATCTGCCTCGAGAGAACTCAACAATCTGCTCAGCTTTTTTGATGTTTTTTTTTTCTTTTTTTTTGCTTGAGTACAGCTTGAAGAGGGTGCTCCTGCTGGGTGAAAAAATACCCTTTTAGCTGGAATAAGGCACCGGTGAACCAGATAGTTTTTACTCTGGAAGAAAAAAGTGTAAAGAGCTAAATTATCTGGCATCATTTACTCCATCCGTGGAGAGCATGGTGTCACTGACGCTGCTTACCTGAACACTGTCGAGGAGAATAATGCATGATCAAGAGGCTAAAAGCCCTCAGGTTTTCTAGTGAAGGAACACCGGTGAGTGTTAATAATAGATGTAGAAAAAGATCCGGATGTCACATTTCTCGGAAATCTGCATGCATGAGATTCAGAAATGCAATATCATTAGAAAGAGTTTGCAGCAACATTTGCATTTCATGAGTAAACACAGGGAACTTTAATGACCACAAGCTTGCACAGGGACCTTCACTCTGATCTGCTTCGCCTGCAAAAAAAACCCTGGTATCTTCATCTAAAGCTACACGGGAGGCTGAGCATTTATTAACAGCTAGCACACAGTTAAAAACACAAATATGTTTACGAGACGAAGCAGCGACGGGAACACCAACCACGCTGTTTCTCCGTCTCCATCTTCTGTTATCTAATTTGTCTTGGTCCGTTTTGATCATGTCCCTGCTCTCTCTCAGCTGATGAAAAACAATTGTCTGTATTAATCTTCTGCCTCTGCTGTTCCTCCGTTCTCTGCCTGTGGGAACCCACTTGGCTGCGCTGAAGGCAGGCAAGAGATGTGAGAACAGAAAAATTAGCAAACACACCAATGCTAGTAATTGTTAAATTGGAGCAAATGGACCCCATGTGGACCAGGGAAATAAACTCAAGAATCAGCAAAGCCCACCCAGACCCAGTTTATCTAAATTCCAATAGTATGCTCAGTAATAGAAAAACACTGTAAAATGCCATTTCAAATAGACCCCAATGTAATCCCTCAGCCCACTGGGGTCCATTTAATCAATGCTACAGACATGAGCATAGAGGAGGAACAGTCTGCAAATGGAACTGGAGTTCTGAGTCAGCTCACAGGAGATTAAAAAGTAGAGGTGGATGAATAATGGAGGAGGAGAATGGTGAGAAAACTGCAGAATGTGGCGAATCATCAATAACACCTCCTGCGAATTATTCTGAAGGAAAAAGACTTGTGCTGAAAAACTGTCTGTGCCCGCTAAAATAAAATTGTCTTGATTAGTTTTTTTTCTTTTTTGCCTTGTGTTGCTGCACTCCCCCTCATGAGTGCTCATTATTTGGAAGTACGTGTGCTTCAGATCATCCAAAGTCCTGAAAGCTCCAGCTAAAGTTGAAGTCCTGCAAAATAACTGACAGCTCTCCACTCATTAGCTTGGGAAGTCAGAGGAAGTGCAGGCGGTGCTTTGGTGGAGCTCTACGCCCTAACCTGGAGCTGCTGCTGCTGACAGCTTCACGAGTCGGCTCAGGAGCAGCCCCAGCGAGACGAACTGAAACCAACACCAATTCATAATCAATCAGCAGCGTGCTCAACAACACACTGACAGCAGTTTGTGGAGAGCCCAGCTGTGTCTGCCCTGCAGCAACAGCTAACAGGCAACTCCTTGCCTCAGAGTCATCATCTACTATCACTTCTGCAGTCAATGAGCGCTCCTTGTTTTGGCCTTTTTACAGCACAAAATAAGGATCTTAAAGACATCATGACAGACACAAATATGAGAAAGCTGCTGAAAATCATTTCCTGATTGTTTACTCTCATTATCTGCCAGTGTCATCCTGCAACTCTTCTTTTCCGGTTTAGGTTGGCACATTATTTTTCATTGGAGCTCTCAACTAATTTGTGTAATTGGCAAGGGGTCAGTAAAACAACTGGGATTAAAACAGCTTTCCGCAGAGTCTGCATGAGTAGTTGGTTGCAACACAAGTTTAGGTTTTTTTTTCGTCTTATAGGCTTAAAATAAAGATTCAGTGAATCTCCAGAAAGCTTTGTATTCGAGGGAAAAGCAGAAAACAGCCAGTGAATGGTTGTTATCTTTAAGCCCTCGGGCAGTACTGCCTTTAAAACAGTAAGCAAGGCATGAGCTTAAAAACTCCATTGTCATTGCTGCATCTCCCAATGCAAAGAAGGAATACATAAAAGCAAAATCCAGACATGCAGCTGCCTTCTCAGGGCTCATTTCTGACACACTTAGATGAAGCAGAAAACTGTCCTGTGGTCTGACAAAATAAAAAAATTGAATTTCTATCTTGGGAAATGATGGCTATCAGATCCTCCAGACTGAAGAGGAGAGGGTTCCTCCAGCTTATAATCACTGCAGAGTTCAAAAAGGCAGCATCTGTGAAGGGAACAAAGCAACATCTTTTTGATAAAAAGCTTCACAGTAATAAATAAATCACAAAGGACGCTGCAAACGTTTGAGCAGAAATGAAAAAAGAAAATCATTGAACTTTCAGACCTACATGAGCCAGTCACTTAAACATGTTGCTGGCATAAATGTAATCATCTTTGTGCAACTTTAAATAAATTAATTTTTTGAGAGGTTTTTTTTGGCTTTTAACACACTGTCCCAGGTTTCTAGATAAAGGTTAAAATAGCAGAGAGGATCTTAGCACAGTTGTGCTCAAATGCCGATCAATGAAGCGCAGGCTGAAGGTCATGTCTAATTAACTTGCTGTAAGCAGAATAAAAAAAAGAAAAGCAGAACAGATGTAGAACATTTCCCTTTCGAGGACCATTTAGTGCCATAAACATGGATCGTTTTTACGTGGGACCCAAATTTCTCGTTTTCATAACTGTACTGATGAAAATAACAAGGTGTCACTGAAGAAGTCCTTCTTGTCTGAAGTTTTCCTCGAACATGTCCTCCAATCCAAACAACCAAATAGCTGAGTTTCGCATGATTCACCTCATTAGTTTGTCTGGCATGGACATGTCAGCCTAGCTCATAGTGGGGAGTATACATGCTATTCATTTCAGGGAAAATGCCTTACATTTGCATTGTTTTGGCTTTTCTAATCTCTTAAATTATGAAATGGATCAAAATGACTTCAGTGCTTCTCATGAAACCTAAAAAAGGAGAGTGAGCTAAGGAGATGTGAAGAGCAGGGCCTTGTGAAGCTCATGCTGAAATCAAAGGAGTTGAGCCAAAGCATGTCAGGGTTTGTAGTGATCACCTAATTAAAGATTTGTAAAATCAGATCAACAGGTGGATTGGTGCCACATCAGCAGTGACGCATCCTCAGCATTGGACTGTTGTGGGGTGCGGGATATGGCAAATGGTGGGTGAATTGTGGATTGTGAGGTGAGCTGGATGGGTGGGAATGTTTTTAACTGTAAAGCGCTTTGAGTCACATCTTTGTTTGAAAGGCACTTTATAAATAAAGTTTTGATTGATTTATTGATTAAAACTCAGAGAATAGTGGCCCAAGACACTGTTGATCCATGCTCCACAGGATGTCTGGGCTCTCCCTGACAAAAAGGGTGAGTTGTCATCAGGGAGAAACTCAAGTAGAGCAGCTGCTCCTCGGCATCAAAATGATGAGGAAGGTCAGGCATCTGGTTAGGTTGCCTTCTGCTGGAAGATGGGTTCCAGGCATGTCCGAGCAGAAGAAGGCCCTGAGAAAGACCCACGACACACTGGAGGGGATTACTTTCTGTTGGCTGGCTGGGGAATGCAAAACTGCTATAACTAAGCAACAACAGCAAACACAGTAGGATAACTGTGTTTGACTGACCTACAGGAAATAAAATGGATCATCAGAGATGGCAGAGACCTTACACAGAAGGACTGGTTATCACAAACGGAGGTGGGTATGGAGGCAAGACCCAACTGCAGGATGGAAAGACAAGAGGCAGATGAAATGCAGCAATGATGGTTTAATCCAAAATAACCGCAGAGTAAAAAGAGAACAAAAGCAAACGGACTAACTTATACACAATTATCTGGCCAAGAACCAAAGAAACCAAAGGGTATATCTATCCACACAAAGGACAGGTGAAGTAGATGGGTTACATGAAACCAGGTGAACTCATTAGAAAACTAAACAGAAAAGAACTAATAAAGTAAGACTAAAGAAACCAAACTATACATGACAATAAAACTAACCAAAGACCATCAAACCATGACACTGGAATTACAACGATTTTACAAAATGACCATTGATGAGTTGGTTCTGAGTCTGACTGAATGAGGCAGGCTGCAAAGAAGAACTCAACAGCCAAGTCAGAGAATCAGTGCAAGATTTGTTACAGAAAGATTTCTCCTGACCATGGATTCAGATTCAGATTCAGGAAATTTGCAGTGCAACAGCAGGACCTGAATCAAATGCTTCTCATGTGCAAACTGGTGTACATTAGGATACTGTGAGCTTCGGGAGAGAAAAATGCTGTGGAGGTATTTCAGATGGGGAGTTGCAACAACAACCTCAACTGTGTTTTTTCCTTACGATATGCACACGACTATATCATATACAGGAGGTAATTTAATGTTGTCTGAAGGATGCTGTTGTGTACGTATCAAAGGCATCATGAATGTTGAATCTCTTGTTCTAGCTTTGAGGATGTGGGACATCTCAGCTGTAGTGATGCATCAAAGAAATATTTAACAGAGAATTTGTCAGAAAAGTTTAGCAATGGCTAATTCGCCAAAACACGCCGAACGCCAGCTTTCATGTTCCTTCTTTCAGCACTACGGAGCTTACTTTTCAGAGACAGCCTGCAGCTCCACTTTTTACATTTCTTAAGATGTTTCTGTCAGTTCACAATTTCCATCTCAGTTTAATGGTTCATTTATTCTCTGATTAATTATTTCACATGCTATGTGACATCATTTGCTTTGCTTTACACCCTCTAGCTCATGACATCACTTTAGCTTTAAACCTCAGCAGGGATTTCAGAATAGCCCAGCTGTAAATGATGCTTCAGATTTGTTGTGTTTTCACTACAGTTTACAAAGTTTCTTGTTTTGCTTTGTATCCAATGTAAAGCATGTCCATAAGGCTGCTCATCTGTTTCTCCCAGGTGTTGATATTTTGTTACATCAATTTCATGAGTGTACTCAAGAGCTACTTGAACTGTCTTCCCAGGGGTGGTGAAATGTGGTAAATGGACAGTACTGACATAATGCTTCTCTGGTCTGAAGGCCCATTTATGCTCCCTTTGCATGTGTAAATAGATGCTCAAATGTCCCTACTTTCACGCATCCCTTGTGTTAGCATGGTTGTTAGCCACCAGAAGGAAGTGCAAAGTTCAGAGTTCACCTCTGAGTTTGTACGTCAGTTGCCAACAATAGCAGCCATGGCAATGGTGGAAGAGACCACGATAATGTTCATTCTCATTGGTGGCACTACTACATTTGCCAAAATGTGTTGACATCCTGGCAAAGTATTTTAGGAAAAGTGGAAACTGTCCAGAGCATCACCGACTCTCCATCCACAGCTGGAGATCAGGATGTGGACGCAGACAAGGCCAGCATCTTCACCTCAGATCTCAGCTGTGGAGGGACGCCTGACCAACGCTGAGCTGCAATCCCAGATCGATGTTGTGAATACGATCGGGCAGACATGAAATGAGTTAAGATGGAACACAGACTGAGAATTTTACTTTAAATTTAGGTTCTGGAAGCTATTTAAAAAGCAACTTGAATGTTTTTTTTTTATAACAATAGAAAATCCATCTTTGAGGTCATGCAGTAAATTTTATTCTTCTGGGTTTCAAAATCACTTTTCGTTGTCTTTACCCACAATGCGCCGTGTTTTAAGTATGACGGCATGCGTTGCAGTCTGCTTCCTGCATCTGGTTTACGTAAAGCAAGCCAAGACCTGAATCAAGTGCTGTGAAATGATACGTGACCTCAAACGACCTCTCAACTCCTAATCAGCAAAGGTGCAAGTTCTGGCCGAATGTCCTTATGTCCGGCCGACTGCACCAGCTTGACCTAGCTTTAAACTAACCATGTCCACATTATGACTCAGAGTCTACTCTTATGAGTCAGATAACAATTTATTTAGCAGATTACAAAGTCAAATAATAATCATTATGTTCGCGGCCGTCTCCTGGAGCAGAATGCCACATCTCTGCTCGGCTCCCTGAACAACCCAGCTCTGCTCCTCCCTGTCAGACTTGGGCACCTCCTTCAGCTCCATTTTCCCCAACATAAGTCTTAATCACATTAATAATTCATCTCTCCGACTGCAAAGCATTTAACAATTTAAATTATGTTTTAACTGCTATATGGTTAAAATTTTGGAATGAGAAATATTTTGACCAGTTCACTTCCCAAAGGACGTTCTGAGTAAGCAATCTAGGATTTGAGGGGGGCTGGTGTTACAGTGCCTTATTCGACCATTTAAAGCACAACTTTGGAGGGCACAACTGGGGACAGGATGGGGTTCAGTGTCTTTTCCAAGACTCCAACATATAAGCCTTGATTTACTAACATCTTGAATAGAGAGTGCAAAATTGCATGTGCCACGTGTATATTGGAGCTGTTGTGTTTCCATGATTTTCCAGGATCTACTGTACTAAGATTAATTGCACAATTGGTAACAGGCACAAACAGCCTCATATGATGAGGAGCTAGTGTGTGCAATTGATTCACTGTGAAGGAGAGCAAGACAGTTGCAAACTAACAATAAATGGAGATAGATGGGTCTCTAGCAGTTCGAGAGCTTCTCCACGTTTCAGCCGATGTAAACATCCCTCAGACTTTGTAGAACAAGCAGTCTGTAGCAAAGCAGCCAGAGGAGCAGGGGGACCTGAATAAGCTAAGCGCTAACTGCTAACCGCTCCGTCACGGAGCTTCTGCTACGTTCATATTTCGGGTCTTTCACTAACATTTAATACTGGTCATGGGTTGTAGTGTCATATTTATTTAAAGACCAGCTGATTCTGCAGCAAACAGAGCTGTCTGAACTTACCACCATGTTAGCCTGCTTACAGCTTTCTAAACGCAGCGCTACTTACACACATAAACACACACGGTGGAGGTGCAGCTCCAGCTGCTGATTGGCTGTTATGCACAGTGGAACCTGTCTGTGGGGAGGACAGTGCTCCACTGGTATAGAGAGAGGGCAGGGCTAAGGAATTACAGTCGGCTGCATCAGAGCCAAAAGAAACCCGTTTTGAGTGGATCATTCACACCGTCCGCCACGATGCCGATATCTCAGCCTTTAGCGGGCAGCTAGCTGGACTATGACCAATATGTGGCCGGCAACTGGCAAATTATTTTCAGTTTTTTGTGATAGCGTAGAACAAATAATGTGACAACTCACAGTATCTCCCAGAACTATTTATCTACAGCAACAATGACAACTGGTCATTAAACCTTACCTTCATTTCTAAGAAACACTTGGCCGGTTTCTTGCCCCAAAGCTCCCACTCTGCCAAGCAGGACAGCGCGTAGAAACTAATGTGCGTGTAGAAAAAACAAGCATGTACGATAAAAGATTTTACGATGGAGTATTAGCCATGTGTTGATTTCAAACAAAAGCAATATATCACTATCGGACATTGTTGAAGAATATATCAGCTTAGTTGAAAGTTGGATCTTATGTAATAATAATAATAATAATAATACATTTTATTTGGTAGCGCCTTTCATGACACTCAAGGACACTTCACAGTATGACCAACAA
>JBBDHI010000008.1:1692924-1706863 GCA_037177115.1 Craterocephalus stercusmuscarum
CCAAAGTGTCAATCAGCACGAGGGTGAGTAAACAAATGAAGGCACATCATTCTGAGGGCGGAGTATTCCTTTAACAGCAGGGAACCACTCATTCATAAATGGAACAATGCAAACAAAGATATTATTATTATTATTATTAATAATAATAATAATAATAATAATAATACTAATAATAATAATAATAATAATAATAATCATGCAGCAGCACTTTGAACCAGCCTGAGACTGAAGCCTGGCAAATTTTAATAAAGAAATGAGTTAAAATAATCCAGGTGTGAGGTGATAAAAGCATCCAGACTCTTATGTTGGACTGTTTTAATCTCTGGGAGATTGAATCCAGATATAAATTACCTTTGCCTCCACAGGAAGTCCTTCTCCTGCTCAGTGATCTCAGACAGCGGGTCTCTGTTACACACTTGCCGAAGCTGCTCATTGTCACTGTCAGTCAGGGGGTTGTCCCGAGCTACTCGGTTACTCTATCAAAAACACAACGAGCAGTTAAACACGACTGGAATTCATCAAGCTGTGGGACCTCAAAGTTAATTGTGTGAATGATGCTGCATCTTTCGATTTCTGTTTGAGATTAATCCAGATGAGATCTCACCAAACTGGTGTGGCAGTAATTAAAGCCAAGCTCTCTGGATATATTCCAGTTTGCGTGGTCCTCGATGATTGCCATATCAGGGAACTTGACAGGGCAGCTGAACTGATCAAACTCCAGCTCCAAACAAGGGGTTTCCTGTGAAAGTGGTGGGAGGGGAAAGGGGTCATTTCAGGTTTGCAATCACAGAAAGGTGCCTGTATCAACAAGTAATTAATTAGGTGGGATAAGAAGCTTGGGTGCTTAAATCAAGGTGGCTTAGGGCCGGCTTGGAGGCTGCGCAGCGTCCCGCCAGCTGCTCACAAGGCTCCGATGTCAGCGTGATAAAAGTGGAAAAACAGTGTCACCTTGTTGGGGTTGGAGCCCGTTACACCGATAGGGTTGAGCAGGTCCTCCAGGCCATGTGGGACCGGCCACAGGTTGAGTGCCATCTTCCCTGCTACGAGCGTGTGGGTGTAGTCAAACAGGTTGATGTTGCCCCAGGCGAGGGGACAATGCTCCTACAGGAAAACACCAGCATGACGACGCATAAACAGAAAGGCGACAGCTCAGGGCTATGGAACAGAGGAGCGGTAGTTCCTCATCCTACATTCAAATAGGAACTGGTTCTCTCATCCCCTCCGATTTAACCGTGAATAGAAGGAAGGTAAAAACAGATCTGAGTGAGAACAAATGTGTCTACAGATATGAAACAGGCCATTTTCTGCCTTATCCCACTTACTGCTTGGAAAAAAAAGTATTTCTCTTATTAAAAAGAAAGCAACTTTTTCTCGCTGTGTTGTCTTATGAAGCAGCATTTCTAACCTCTTTAGCTCCTTTCCGTCCTTTCACAGAGCAGATGGAGAGGCAGAGTCGGGCAGCTCTGGGAACTTCTAGAACGAACATGTCGTAGGCCAGCCACTCGTTCCACCTGAAACCGACAACAACAAAGAAGCATTAACCTTGATTAAGAAGAGCTTGATCAAAGCCGTCATTACAGGAGGCAACATTAGAAGCATGCAGGACAAAAGATAATGCATGCAATCCCAACATGAAGGGGAGGAACTCAGCTAGGAGATTCTACCACACACGACCACTTAAAACAACTCAAACCCAAAGCAAATATATACTGGAATTGAATAAACACTTCTTTCTGGATCCTCATGGTGTCTCTAAACCCCATTTCCACCAAAGAAGAGTTGCTGCTGGTGCCAGAGTCAGTGCTTAGCTGGTTCTACTCTGCTGCTACCAAAGAACCGGTTTTCCACTGAAAGAGCCGGCCAGTGCTGCATCATTACGTCATTTTTATCCAAGGTGCTGCGTGGTTTGGTTTTCCGGCCGGTTTCTAACAACAGAATAGATCAAAAAGCTGGTTTTGGGAATCACCAGGTGCCGCTGCGTACCAGTTTCATATTCCGGTCCTGTAAATCTTTCTTAAGCAAATAGATGGTCGATGTTACTTTTGTAGCGGCTGCAACTGTGGCAGCTCGAAGACGAGCCTCGTCCAACAGTCCCGAACAGTTTATTCTGGATTTCTGTAAATGACCGAGTGGAAAAAAGAAAGTGGGTCTCCTCCTGGGACCTGTTTTTCTATGTGTTAGCCATTTCCTTGTATGGACATGCTGGACCGATGTCAGCATGTTTCACTGTGGCCAGGTAGCCCCGCCCCCAAGCGCTGACGCAAGCTACGTGAACCGCTTCTTAACTCTGGCCCAGCAAAGAGTTGGTGCCAGGATAGAACCAGTTTTGGGGGTCAGGAGCCGGTACTTAGGCAGTGTACTTAAAACATATCATGCAAAATCAACTTTTTTAAGCCCTTAAATAAATGTTTTTGTGTTTTTTGAGGGTTCAGGAGTGCACAAAAATGTAATTTATTCACTGCTGGTGCTGCGTACATGTCTTTTTATTCTTTTTGGGTCATATTTTTCAGTCTGTTTAGTTTACTCCATACGCCATTACGTTTTCTTGTGTATTACGTCAGAGTATTTGCTGCAGGTCCTCTAAATATGGTCATGTTATTTTTGAAAAACGTTCTCTGCCGATCATTAGCGGCTAAGAAGCTACTAAGTAGAACGCTCTGTGACCTGGAAGGGGGCGGAGTGTGAAATGTCTTGTTCAGATTTATAGGGGTTAAGAAGAAGGGGTGTGTGGAGCTATACTAACAATGATTTTAGAACAAAGGATTGCAGTTTTACTTTATATAAACCATAAATGAATGATTTACATGTGAAAAAGGAAGGATTTAAAAGCATGATATGTCCACTTTAATACTTAGTACTTAGTACTAGGTGTTTAGCCTGGCTCTGGCTCCGAACCAGCTCTGTCGATCCTGGATTCTCCTGACTCTGACAACTGATAGAGGCATCCATCATCAACATCGGTCAATGGCTTCCTGAGATATTTACCTGTGTAACATCTCTATTTAACCTTTTTACTGTTTACTGTAGCACAGTTCATTCTCACACATTCCTTTCCTCATTCCTAGGATTACTATAATCATTCCTAGATAAACTGGGCAGCTATTCTCTGACTTCCACTGGCAGTAATGTGGTTTTCTTTTACATTTTTTAGGGTGTTCCAGGTTAATTTACTCTAACACAGTAACAGACATCTTTATCCGGTTTCCTGAGATTTAATTTTGGGTTCGTCATTTCAGAAGAGAGGCAGTCAAATAGGCCTTGTGAAGACAAAGTTAATGTTTTTAAATCACAGCAGATAAAGCGCTGTACCTGGGGTTTGAGCAGGGCACGCGCTGGGTGTTGACGTTGTCGCACAGCTGCTCTCCACCGTGGTATATCCCAGTCCTGACGTAGATCTACAAGAAACAAGAGCGTGGATTTGCACAGATGAAATGCATGCATGCAGGACAACGTTTCAAACGAAAGGCCAACATGTAAAATAAAATCAGCTGTTGTTGTACCTTATCAATGTCTCTGATGTTTACATTGACGTAAGTAGCACAGAGTATCTTGATCCTCAACCCGCCGCTGATGGTCCACAGGGACTTGGTGGCCGTTTCCCCGTTCATGTATGCCGTTGCTGTGGATATTCGCCTGGCGTATGACGGCATGGTAAAGTTGTCTATGGGCAGCTGAGAATACAGGCTGTCTTTGGACATCAGCATCAGGTTGGGCATCCTTCCCAGCATGATGCAACTGCGGACATACTGCAGAGGACAAAGGGACACACTGAGATGGCTGCGACTGCTACATTGTGAAGCTAAGGACTTAATAACAGGGAAAGTTAAATCACCTTGTACTGACTCAGGGGGTACTTTTCCAACAAGTACTCGTCGCAGCCGCACACTTTGAGTATATACTTCCCCTGATACTCTTGGACGCACATCTTCAGCTGCTCCTGGGAAAGCAGCATGCTGCGCGTCTTCTTACGAATGGCTTCGGCGATGACCTGCTCCGGGACGCAGTCGTGGTTGATCTTCAGGGTGTACTTCTGCTTGTCGTTGCTGGGCGAAACAATGACCCAAATGACTACGATAATTTGACCTGTAAGGAAAGAAAATGACAAGTCAAGTACTGCCTGGCAGCTCTATCCTGATATTTTGGACAAACAGAAGAAATTTGCTTTGTTTTCTCCCGTTAGATATTGGAACATGTCGGGTCATCATGGAGCTGGGAAAGGGACAAGAGTTTTAGAACTTGTATCTCCATTTTTACAGCTGGACCAGGAAGAACAGGTAAAATAAGATCTACAAGTATTGATTACATCTGAAAATACACACCGGTTTTAAGTATGCGGGACAAATGTTTTGTACTTCTGATTTACTTTTATTTTCTGACTTTCAGACTTGTAAATTTTACTAGTATTTTAAGACTTTTACAACTTAGTACTATTTTAAGAATAGCATTTTTTGACTTGTATAAATTACTACTATTTTCAGGCTTGTGCCAATCAGTGGTGTTTTAAAGGCCCAATGCCTAATTTTTCAACCTTAAAACACTGATTTTATGACATAGTGACATCTATAATGTGCATATCCGGAGCTGTTGCTGTCCAGCAGCATCCCACAGCTGACAAACCACACTATACAACTTCCTCAACCGGACGCAGACGTTGCATGCAGACGGATGTAAACAAGCCTGCTGTTTCAAACATGCACCGTGGCGGATTCAGCTAAGAAATGTTTGTAGATATTATGAGGGCAAGAGAGGAAACTAGAGATCCAGAGAAAGAGTAAGAGGTAAGACATGAGTCAAAATAAAACTGTTTACAGTCTGGAGAGAGATCACAATACACGCAGGATAAAAAATGGATGCCGGATTATCCACCAAAATCACTGAGAAAATGGCCAAAGTTGAATGAATCAAAACTTATCAAATTTTCTTTTATTCTAAGACTGTTAAAGTTTACTGATAATCTAAGACTTGTATTTATTTGTATTTTAAAAATTTGTAAAACTAACTAGTATGACTTGTTTTTACTAATAAAATTTACTAGTAATTTAGTAGCATTTTAAGACTTGCATTTTCTGACTTGCAGAATTATTTTGTACTTTTATATTTTATTTGTATTTTTACAGTTTCAAATATGAAGACAGAAGTTGCAAATCTTATGTTGCTCTAGTAGCTCCAACTAAAAATGATGAATATAATAAAAAGCCTTACCTTTATCTAGTTTATTATAGATGTGTCTGGGAAGTTCTGCTGAGGATTCTACGTTAGGAGGATAGACATACAAAGCTCTGCTGTGAGGTCCGTTACTATCTCTTAGGTCCACAGCTTCTTTGCAAACATTTAAAATGTTCCTTCTGAAGTCCTGAACTTCGGGATCTTTCACTAAATCAAATTCACAAATCGGCATTCCAATCGCAAAACCTACAAAAGAAAAAGAAAAAGTGCTTTGTAAAAAATATTTCAGGATGCCTTTTACTGTGTCATTTGATATAATAATAACAGCCTGAAACACAATACATTGTATAAGAGGTGCAGTATTAACGTAATCCTTGTCACTATGAGAAACAACACTGCCAAGGCCAACAGCTGTTACGTTACTGTCAGTACAGACGGCTGACAGACCCATACCTATTTCTCTGTTGAGAATTTTCTCTTCTCTGTTGCCCACTGGCTCAATAACTTTGAGGAAGGCCTGGAAAAGCCGAAGATCGCACAGCCTCCGGGTCTCATCGTAGAACTCCTCCCGTTCTGCCTCTTGGGTGACACTAACAAAGATGTAGGAGCTCTCCTCCTGCAGCAGACCGGAGAGAGGGTACTTCCTGGCTTCTTTGAAAAGCTCATGCTTGACAGTGATGAGCGTGGCCTCTCGGAGGCACTCCAATGTGAGAATCATGCCATTTGGCAGAAGGCAGTCCACTTGGATGTTGGGGGGCATCAAGTGCATCCCCCATAGTTCTCCTGAGGAGGGTCTGGGAGGCATGGTTGTGCCAGCAAATCTGCTCTATTCAGAGCCCGGTAATTACCAGATGAGTGATGTCAACCAAACTAAGATGAAGAAAGAAACAGAATTACATAAGAATTGCGATCTTGTGTGCAGAAATGCGAAACACTTGTCAAACATACTTGAGTTTAGCAAAGTGACAGGACATAAAAAGGCCAAATACACACTCCTTGCATATTCAAAGTTAACAGGAGGCCCCAAAAGTACTAGAAGGACTGAATAATTAAATGTCTATAGAATAATTAGAGGATTATTGAACAAATTGGTGCGACTCTGGGCTAAGCATTGGAAAAACTTTCGTTTCGTTTGTTTCTAACTTCGCTGACTAACTTTGTAGCTGTCGGTTCATGAGCTATACAACTATGACCACCCTTATCAGCTCGCTGCAGACGATTTATTGACTTTAACACCTCTAAAAGACTGTGAACATGTTCAAACATTTCATATCTCACTACAGGACGGCTATAATCTGATAAATATCCAGTGATGACGGTTAAGAGGACGGTCAACATCATGTAAACAAACACGCTACCCAACCATTTGTAACCTCAACTCAGTTAAATGTGGCTAACTCTAGGATTAAACTTTTTAAGCCTGCGCTGGACAGTCAGTTTAATTAGTTTTAGGTGTGTTTGGTTGTTTAAACTGTAGCTAAATGTTGTTTCTCTGCAAGCTAGATATACGCACGCTAGCAGAGTTCCCCACACAGATAAATGTCAAAACCTCGCCTCATACATGAGCTAATTTTAGATCGATGTTACAAGATTATACACTCCTTCGATAGTCTGCTGTATGGCAACTGGTTAAGCTGTTCTTAAAATCAGCAGAAAAGATCACACATAAAAAGAAGAAAAAAAGAACAGAAATTGAAATAAGGCTACCTGTGTTAGCTAACGCCAACCGGTTAGCCGCGAAGCTAGTCAGCCACCACCGTCATTAGCCGCTGCTAGCTCAGCTAATCCCATTCGAGCTCCCTTGTTAGTCCATCTAAACGGTCATCCTAAGAGGGCCAGTGCAGCCCCGGTTTAGTATAGCGAGGGAAGGACGCCCCTAGCTCCCGGTAGAGTTGTCAGTAAGTTGTAACGGAACAAGTCTGTAATACTTCATGATGTTCGTCATCGTGCTGTCCCGAAAAGAAACTGTACTGTTTGCTGGAAAGCTAGCTCCACACGGCTAAAGTATGTCCGTGGGCTGCAAGCAACCAGGCTCTTCACCTCCACACGGACCGCCCTCCGAGCTAGCAGCTGGAGAATCAGTTTATCTTAGCATGAAGCGACAGCTAAGCATGGCCAAACTCTTTTCTCTGTGTTGAAGTACACATTAAGAAATAACACTAAAGTTGACAAATGAAAAACAGGGGCTAAGCTGTATGTTTGTCACTGAACAGTCATATGTAGAGCCTAAAGCAAATAATTCTCCCTTCAGGCGCGTGTTTGTGAATGGATCCTTTGGAGAAGAGGGCAAATTTCTGCTAAGATAAATGGTCTGTTTTATTGCTGTCACCCACGACATAAATCATGTTTCCCCAACTTTTTCTGAGAGCAAAAACTACTTTAAATTGCTGACAGATAGCAGAAGGATAAAAGTTATGGCCAACAATACTCATTGGTGTTATTCTTAGAAATGTGAACATCCACCCTTGAATGAGTCATACACTCAAGATTGGGACATTTAGCTAAAATGGATTAAGTAAGCTCTAATGCCAAACTGGAAACATTTCCTGAAGAGTTTCTCAGAACAAAAGAAAAAAGGTAAAAAAATATATTAATTATCCACCAATGTTCACTGAAAGATGACATTTTATTTGGCCACTGTTGATGTGGATTAAGAATAATCATCATCCCAAAAAACATCAAAATACAGGAAAGTTTTCAGCATTTTTTAACAGGTATGTGCAGATAGAAGTGTCAAGCACATGCTCATAATATAGCATGTTACAAACGCTTGTAAACAAGCACCCTGAAAGGCTTTACAACCATTCAACACCATGCAAAATGCCATCTTTGTTTTCCCAGTACGAGCCAGTTACATGTTTCCGCCTTGGAAAATTCAGTCCACCTCTTTTATAAACATCCTCCCTGGCAGTGGAAGTCAGCTGCTCCGAGTGTCTCAGCCCAGGAAGAAACTTTGCAAGAGGTCACAACAAGTTCACTTGATTCAAACAATCCCTTTCCTGAAAGATGTCCATAATCCGACCTCCTGTTACAGCTGCTGCACGTTATTCACCTCTTCATCCTCCCTATCTCCTCGCAGAGTCTGGAGAGGTACTGGGTGAGCTTCACCATCACGATAATGAGGGCCCCTCCGGAGAGCATGCACGAGGGCCAGAGCAGTGAATGGAAGACGACGCTGTGGTCATAGAGGCGGGTCAGGAGGACCGTCTCCTGCTGCTCGCTGGGGTCATAGTAACAGGGGACCTGCTGGTTCACCTTCAGATGCTCAGAAATGTTCATGATAACGGCGTGCATGGCTGTGCTGTCCTTCTGACACCGCGGCACATAGACACACTGCAAGGAGAGAAGTGAAGGTTACACTGAGCAACTGGTGTGTGTCACACTCTTTTTTTGCTTTTGGTACTTGTGTTTGGTGCTAGGATAGTGACATACGTCGTGTAGCTTGTATCTGCATTTGAAACTGTAACAGGTACAGATACAAACCACATCTAAAAAAATGGATAAATTCTGTATATGTTATACAGTTTACAAAGTAATTGATCATGGATTATCAACATATGTCAGTTTTCACTATATTGTATGATTAGGAAGAGCCAATGTTTACAAATATTTTATGTTAAATTATCTGTATTTGGGCACACATCAGATGTCCTAGGGTCAGTAAATGTAGCGCGTAAGGTACTTCTGTTTTTCTGCACCATATTCCACATTGGTGGTCCGCAACTGGTGGCCAAAAAGTGGCCTTCCACCAATGATGTCTGGCTCACCAGATTACACTGATAAAAAGAAAAAACTGATTGCAAGAGTTATGTCTCATTACAGTTAAATGGTGCTGTTGTTAGGGTTGTTAAAGGGATCGTGTGTAACTTTTGGCCACTAGGGGGCTAAACTTCTAACTTACCAAATGCCACATGATACATAGCAAAATTAAACAGTATTTATCTTTCTGGCCTCCTCAGACACTGTTTCCACCATCTTACTTCATTCAGCCATGACAATCCTTAGGGAAAATATCACAAAGCAGGGCCCACTGTGTTTATAGAGAGGAGCCATAAAGCAAAGCACTGCTGGTCACATGATCCTATGAGAGACAGATTCACTCATGCAAAGTCACAAAGTCTGGTAGCGCCATCTGGAGCGCCATCAATCACTGTATATTGACCCCGCAAATCATCCATTAGTTCTCACATTAGACCGATATTTGGGTCAACATTTACACAGGATGGCCCTTATAAGGCCAAGCATAAGAGGAGGAGAAACAGAAGCACTTGCAAAGCACTTCAGATGCTGGTCTTACACACAGCGCAGGTTTGAGCGAAAGCAGGCCTTTGAGCAGAGAAAGTTAGCATTGAGAAACTTCCTGTTTAGTGGTGAATGTTTTGCTACAAGTTTTAGCAGTTAATACACAGTTCTTCTACCACTACTACTACCGTCATTTAGCAGACGCTTTTATCCAAAACGACTTACATTTGAGAGAACATCACAAGCATAAAATCAAAGAGTAGGGTACAGCATGAACAGGTGGACTGCTGGTCATCGATGTAGTTATGTCAAGTGCTAAGAACGTGATAAGTGCTTTTTGTGTGTGTGTGTGTGCGTGTGGTAAGTGTGCGTGTGTGTGAGTACACAACAAGTCTCCAACAAGTCCTATGTAAACACATAATTTGCTATTGCAGAACCATCGTATGGTAAGTGCAATTAGCAGTTAGTGCTGGTCAGGTTGGACACTTTAAGTGCGAAAATGCTCTTCAAAGAGATGGGCCTTGAGTTTGCTCTTAAATGTGGAAACAGACTCTGAGGAATCGGACCGAGTTTGGTAGCTCGTTCCACCATCGGGGGGCAACAGAGGAGAAGAGTCTCGATGCTGATCTCATGCCGCATAGTGTTCTTTTAGTTACAGCAGAGTCTGTGTCTGCTTCATCACTGTTGTGTAAGAGAAGGAAGCTAACCATGAAGCTAGCTGCTGCTTCAGCCAGGAGGAATCACATTGCCTCTGCCTCCCGACCTCGGTTTGGATGCAGAAACAAAATTATTTTAGAGCCTTTTCTGTCTGAGTTTTCACTGATAGCGGAGGCAACAGAGCAGAGCAGCACAGTTACTAAACCCTCACAGAAATGTTGCCTCAGGAGCAAAAAGACCTGATGGAAAGACAAGGAAAACAGTTTTGTTGTTGCTGAAGGCTCCTATGGGCGCATGTTTAGTTCAGCTGGTATAGCAGCAGCCCTACAAACGCAGTCAGACCAGGTTCAATCCTGATGTCTCCATGACACACTTTCTCATACTGAACAATAAAGGACACCAGAGCACTCATAAGGTTGAAAATATTGACAAGTAAAAACACTGTCACTGAAATGAGCTGAGACTGACAAAAGTAATAATAAATATTTTTTTTATTAAAATCATGGCATTGTTTTTGAGTTGTGGTTCAATATATATACTTTTTAAAAAACAAGCAAAAAATAGGACAGATTAACGTACGCTATGTCACTCATAAGGTAAGATTTTGTTTAACAATCCATTGAGGTGAATCAATCAGGGCCCACTGCTCATCAGCAAAGTGCTCTGATTGGTCCAGGACAGTTATGTTCGGTTTTTTTTTTTTCATTATTTTTTTTTTTAAAAACAATTAAAGGAGCTATTATAATATACAAAGTATATTATGTGGTAAAAGAGGTGACTCCATAAAAAGAAATGACTCATTGATTGCACATATGCACAAGTCCAGGCCATTTTAGTTAGCAAAAGCAGCAAATTTTTAGCTTTGGCGTGACGCTCTTTCTTTGCCAATGGGGTTAACTTCCGTGACTTCTGGATTCCAATCAGCCAGTAAGAGCGTTCCCCTAGGGAATCCAGGAGTTACAGAAGTTAACCCCATTGGCGTAGAAAGAGATCGTCACGCCAAAGCTAAAAATTAGCAGCTATCGCTAACAAAAATGTTCTGGACTCATACATATGCGCAATCAATGAGTCATTTGTATGCACTATATGAGGTGAAAAATTTAAGCTCCCGGGAACTTGACGTCACAGACTCTCTCTACAGTGTCCACTCTGTTGAGAAGAGGAGCAGGTTCCACCCTCTTCCTCCACGAATTCCTTCCTGTAAGCCATATATATACTGTATATACATACAAGTACTATCTGGGATGATAAAGAGCAATGATTGATTCATGACTTACACAAACTTAGTGGTATTGAGGTTTTTGTATGTATCAGAATAAAACTAAATCCCACTATAACCTTTACAGGTGATCCTAATCAGACTTTTTCTAAACTTTTAAATGCCATGTGAACTGTTTAATGCTTACTCAAATTAATTGTACCTTTTAAATTGTTATGGTTCATGGGATTTATCTTTGAGATGACATTGTATTGAATCGGCGCTGTACAATAAAGTTGAATTGAAATTGATTAAACCTGCAGTGTTAATGTATCCTTAGCTTACACCACTGAATCCTGAAGCCTGTCTGTAGGCCAACATCTGACTGCTATAATCAACATTTGAAACATTTCAGCAATTCATAGTATTTTCACTCTGGCACGGTACTCACTTCGGAGCTGGCGTCCTGCGTCTCCTCGTTGTGGGATAATCGACTGACACGGCCTGTGTTATTGACACTCACGTATACCTGTAGACAAGGGTATTTGGACACCCTCCAGCAGTCTGACCCACAGCTGTAGGAACAGTTCATTTCTGCTGTGACCGTGGAGTTGAGAACGATACACACACCTTCCTCTGTCCACACGCTGCGTCCACATTCAAATGAGGATCCATATTAATATAAAAAATAAATAAATGTTTTTTTAGTGATATAATTTGTTATGGGAAATATAACAATTTATTTTTTGCCATTTTTAGTTTGAAGGAGCACTGAAGCACATTGGATGGATAAAACATATCTCTACTTTCCTCACTCTTTTATGGTGAGAAATCAGCTGTTCTGCAACCATGCGCCTGTACCTGTCTGCATAGGAGCGTAATATGGTGATAGCCAGGACAAAATACATCATGACTGACGACAGGATCATCACAAGTCCAAGCAGGATGGCCCGATCCTCTCCAGGCTTCAGAGCTGTCACTGTCTTCTTTTTGTCCAAAAAGGAGTCTACCTCACGAAATTTCTGATAGATCGATCTGATGAAAGAAAAATGATAGTTCAAGTTTCAAAACACTGACATTAAAGTGAGTTATTAGCAAAAGAATTCCCTTTGACGACCCATGAGACGATATTCTAGGCCTGAAATGGTAAAAATTTGTTACCTTCTTTCATTTCCTCTCCCTGCAGCTGCAGTATTTTTGGCCCCTGCCACAAAAAACATCTTTCTTGATGATACCCGTCCTCCTTTGCTGGCTGAAGCAGCGCGGCACGACTGTTGGAAAGTCCTGTGAAAAATTACAGCCACTTTTATCTCAAAGTGCTGAGATGAACTGCATTTACTCCCCAGCAAAGTCGAGACAGTGACAAACAACACTTTACCTTTGGTGCATTTCTGCTGTTAAACCTGTTTTATTTCTAGATACATATCCTGTTAAATGAGGAATTAAGCTTCATCTTGCAACCCTGCAAACAGCACTGCCTTATTATGGCTTGTTGGAACAGGAAGCGCCCCTCATATACCAGACTCCAGGTAAACATTTCTTTTTTTAACACAAAGAAATCCTCCAAAGGGCAAACAACATGACAAATTGCTCCAGATGAAAGGTGTGAATGCTGATGAGCACCACATGAAAAACCTACCTGCTGTATCCTGAACACTTGAGCTGTCAACACGAAGTCATTGGGTCCTCTTTTGGTACAGCAATCCCGAGTGTGTCTCCTCTTGCTCGCTATAGGTTCTATTATTGATAGAAAACACAGATTTCAATGCCAGAAAAGCAGCATTTGTTGCATAACGTAGTTTATTCTGAGTTCTTGGTCAATAAAGCTATCAGCTGGCATGTGTGGTGAGGGCCAGATGTGGTCCAGATGTCAGTTTCCAGCCTAGTTTGGATTATGGCAAGTTTCCTGGGGACCACATGTGGTCCAGATGTCAGTTTCCAGCCTAGTTTGGATTATGGCAAGTTTCCTGGGGACCATATGTGGTCCAGATGTCAGTTGTTTGCCTGGACGTGGATTAAGGCTAGTATTTTGTGGGCCAGAAGCGGTCCTAATATGTGGATCCACATGTGGTCATGTGGCTGATTTTTAGCGGCTTATCTCACATTTCCTCAACAACGTACATAAAGGCCACGTTTGGCTTCACTTCACTTCAGCAGTATGATTAGAATTAAGATTTTATCTTCAGAGGTGGAAAATAATGAATTACATTTACTCCAGTTACTGTAATATAGTAGTTTTGGTGAATAATTTGTCATTTTCAAAAGTAGTTTTTGAAATATGTCATTTTACTTTTATTCATGTCAATTTTCAGATGGGTACTTTTACTTTTACTTGAGTAGAATTGAAGTAAAGATATTTTTACTTAAGTACATGCCCATCCATGCCTGCACTGGAGGAATTCTCATTGAGATTGGCTGCAGATGACTGTCAAGCAGAGACATTGAATTCCCGTGCAGTGATTAAAGCTACAACAGTATCCTGTTCAGAAACACTTTTTGTTATATTGGGTGAAATGGTCCTTTCACCCTGAGAGTAGTCAATACATCATGTGTTCATAAAAAGGAACGAAAAAATCTGATCTCTGAGAGAGCTGCAGGCCTTTAAAGGAATACTCCGCCCTCAGAATGATGTGCCTTCATTTGTTTACTCACCCCCGTGCTGATTGACACTTTGGA
>JBBDHI010000008.1:1807714-1824641 GCA_037177115.1 Craterocephalus stercusmuscarum
TTAAATATGAAGTAGTGCCATCACAATATAATGAAATTTTGTGTGCAGTTATGTTGTTCTGTATTATTTTGTTGTTATTGTCATTGGGCTATACAAGTACTATGGTTTCCTTCGAATGCTAAACGGGTCTGCCTTGTAAAGTCGTTCATAGTCTCAAACTCTCCTCCTCCAAATAGGATCATGCTGTCATCAGACCTGTATAAAGTTTCTCCTTCCAACACAAATAAACAAAAATCCAGCTTACCTAGTTCTCACAGTAAACCAGTTCCTCTCTACATGTGGAGCTTCTGGGAGGTCGGTGCAAACCTCGCTCAGATCACATCTGAAAAGGACGTCAGTTGATGTTGCAATCTCTGCAAGCCGGCACAAACACATCTTATGTTTTCCTAGCACCAGATCAACCCCACTCTCGTGTTCCCTGGGCTATTTTCAGAGATGAACAGACCCGGCTCCTACCCACTCCCCTCCCCCCCATCACAGTGCCAACAACAGCAACACAGAGAGAGAGCCAAGCCTCTGAGGGCATGTTCATGAAAAGTCGTTGCTTGAGAGTCTTTTGTGATGTGTCTGCTATTGAGCATTGTACAAATGTACCAAAATGTGACAAACTTTTCCACATCTTCCAGCAGCATTTAAAACAAAAACAAACAGTATGGGCCTGATGAGCTACAGAATGCTGCAGTATATGTCTGTGTCCAGTTGAAGCCAATCGGGTGCCGAAGTCACGACCATCTACTTCTGCCTCATTAGTGCTTAAAATAAAAAAAATATGAATGAGAGTCAATGGAGTGAGAATAATTATCTTCTGGTTCAAGTCATTTTCTGCCCTGGATTCCAGATATGTTGGTTGTGGATTTAAATTAAATTTTTTCATGCTAACAAAAAATAAAATACCTCAGAGAATGCCGTTTTGTGAACTGTGGCCATGGCGTGGCGATTTCACTCCGGCATTTCACTCCTTATTGGTAAAAAGCATCGGCAGAGGTGAGAATCATTACAAACCAGGACATGCCGAGTCCCTGGTACAAAACACAACGGCATCTTGGTCTTGATCTGGCAAGAGAAGAGGGGAACCGGTGTGTGACGTCACATACGCGACTGTAGTTTTTATCGTTAGTTTTTTTACTGAGGCGTTTAACTTAACAATTACATGATAGTTTTTTAAACTAACTACACGAAAAATTTTCATCTAAATCCACAACCAACATATCTGGAATCCAGGGTGGAGAACGGCTGGGAACAGAAGATAATTATTTTCACTCCATTGACTCCCATTCATATTTTTTCGATTTTAAGCACCCATGGGGCTGACCGGAAGAGGCGTGACTTCGGCACCCGATTGGCTACAGACCAAAGCTAACATGACTCCCTAAACCTTTTTTTGTACAAGTGATGCATTTCCTATAATTCATGTAATTATCGTAGTAAGTAGTAACACAACGATTGTTAGTAACCAGCTGGTTTTGTTTTATGGTTTCCATAAGCTGTAATGTCTCATAAGCTACCGGCTAATGCTGATGTTTCCATAACAACCAGGAGATAAAATGGATACTATATAACTGCAGGCCCTCAGTAACATCCCTCCACCAGGGCCCGATCCTTCAGCGGTGAGGAATTCCTGAATCCATGACTTTGTCATCAGCTGGTAAATTGGTCTGCAACGAGTCGAACAAGAGTCGGAGCAACTTTTGATAAACGGAGGGAGCTCCGATCTGCTTTGGGAATAAAACTGGGCCATCAGCTGGCTTTCTGCCAACTAAAAAGGTCAATGTGATGTATGGAAATCGAGAATATTGCAGGGCTATGTTTTAGTATATAACACTAACCCTACTGTTAGCATACAAGATAAAAAATGCTTGTAGCCTTTATTAGCATTATTAGCATTTGGCTACCCATCTGCTAGCTATGCTTTCCTTATTTATTTATAGTGCATCAACTCCGGGCTCTGACTGAGAGCAGTGCAGGTAAATAAAGACCAACATACTCGAAGTGGCCCATGCGCATACACAACCTGGCCATACCTGTCAAATATCACGATTTGGCCGGGAAACTAACATATTTTACCCCTTTTTCCCACTGATCTCCCGTATTTATATTTCACCGTAACTACCCCGGGTTATGATATAATAATAACAAAAAATAAAACTTTTTTCTGGCTCTCCAAACTGAACTCTGTCACTAGCAACGCGAAAACTGCTCATTGCAGCAGCCTGGGTCCCAGTTGTCGCTAGATCAGGGCTGATATACTGGGAACAACAAACCCAGTCTGGGGAACAGTTTCTCCTCCTCCAAACCAGATCCATAAACCTTCGCCTCATCCGCACCAGTGAGAGGTGAGTTAGAGAACCTGTTCCCAACATACTGTGATCATTAATGTTTTCTCGGCAAGGTGATGTTCAATCAAACACATGTCGTGATACAAATGAACTTAATGAGCTTCACAACAGCTCACTACCTCTCTCTTGATGGATAAATGTCCAGAATACTGGAGCTGGGTCGGGGTGGTGGGACAATTTGATGCGTGTGTGGGAAAATGTCCCTTATTTTTCAGTCCAAAACTTGAAAGGTATGAACCTGGCATCACTTACACTTGTGGCCGGAGCTACAAATTGTGCTATGCTCTTTTAAATATAGATCTTTGTAAAGGTTTCACATGTCATTTGATCAGGGGCACCCTTTTCCCGGTTTGTATCCTTGCATGGCCCCCCCACCAAAAAATCTCTAGAGTTGCCCCTGTGTGACCACTGTCTACTCCAGGGACAAAACTGAGTCCTGAATAAACCTTCCTAAAATTATAAAAATGAACTATATTTGTAGTCATTCGTTTCAGAGTTGAAACCCAGATATGGTATAGATGCAAGACACAGAATGAAACAATTTCAAGCTTTTATTTCTTTAATTTGTATTGATGATGTCCCTGGAAATTAGAATATTACATTATATCAGTGACAAAAAGGATATTTGGAACAAATATGTCAGACTTCTGAAAAGTGTCTTCATTTCTGCACAGTCAATACTTGGTTGGGCCTCCTTTTGCGTTGATTACTGCATCAATACGGCGTGACACTGCCAAGGTGTAATGGAAGCCCAGGCTGCTTTGATAGCAGCCTTCCGGTCGTCTGTTTTGTTGGGTCTGGTGTCTCTGATCTTCCTCTTGACAATGCCCCATAGATTCTTAATGGAGTTCAGGTCAGGTGAGTTTGCTGGCCTGAGCACCACGGTCACTGAACCAGCGTTTGGTACTTCTGGCAGTGTGGGCAGGTGCCAAGTACAGCGGGAAAATAAAATCAGCATCTTGATAAAGCTTGTCAGCAGGAGGAAGCATGAAGTACTCTAAACCTTCCTGGGAGATGGCTGGGTTGATTGTGGACTTCAGGTAACACAGTGGACCAACACCAGCAGATGACAGGCAAATCCTCAGACTGTAGCCGAGTGGCTTTAGCTGAGTAAATAGGGCGGCTGTAACCTGTGGTGTAGCGCTCCCTTGAGAAGTTTGTATACTCTCGATTTTTGCCCATTTAAAAAAAAGTAGCCCAAATAACACCATTACATGTACGATTTTTCTCATAGTTTGACTCATCTGTCCTCATGCCTAATTTAGAGTTAACCAGTTTCACCAGTAAATACTAGCCAGTTAGAGGCAGAGTGGGCTGGGCCATGGATTCACAATACTTGAAAAAAAAGAACAATTAGGCTTGAAGAAAAAAGGAAATGGTGCACATCACAGGGGTTTAGAAGTGGGTAAACCCAACGCTGCCTGGAAAATAAGTGGGTATACTCCGTATACCCGCCTATACCCTGGACTACACCGCTGGCTGTAGCTCAGTGGATAGAGCTGTCATCTACTAAACAGGAGATCGGCAGTGTGATTCCCCTCCGATACATGTTGAAGTGTCCTTGGGCATGACACTGAACCCTACATTGCCTCCAGATGTGCCTATTGGGTGTGTGAATGGTTAGTTACTTAGCATCAAGTAAGCTGTGTGAATAGGTGGGTCAAAGCACTTTGAGTGGTCACATAACTAGAAAAGCACTATAAAAGTATTTACCATTTTACCACATTACAGTGGAAACACACTAGACTTCAAGCAATGTGGATTGTGTGCCTCTCGACTTTTTCTCCAGACTCCGGGACCTTGGTTTCCATAAGAAATGCAGAATTTACTTTAATCTGAAAAGAGAACTTTGGACCAATGAAGAGCTGTCCAGCAAGTCTTTCTTCCACAGCCCAGGAAAGACGCTTCTGGCGTCGTCTCTGGTTCACGAGCGGCTTGGAACGAGGGGTACGACATTTGTAGCCCATGTCTAATTCTAATTCTTGAATGGATTTTTCCTGATAATGCTCACCTGCATCTTTTCCTACCATACTTTTCCCTCACACTCATCTTTCTGTGGATAGGCTAGGTTCACTGTGAACAACCAGCTTCTTTAGCAGTAAACCTTTGTGGCTTCTCTTTGTGAAAGTGTCAATGGGTGTCTCCTTGACATCTGTCAAGTCAAAAGTCTTTTCCCATGTTTGTGTGGGATACTAATCCAGATCGAGACCTTAGAGGCTCTGCAGGTGTCTTGAGGTGATTGGCTGTTAGGTTGTGACACCATGACTTCCTGATACTGAACTTTTTGACAATATTCAACTTTTCTGAGACAATATGTTTGCATCATCATCAATACACATAAAAAAATAAGGCTTGAAACAGATTCATTCTGTCATGAATCTATAACATATGAGTTTTCCCTTCTGAAAGGAGTGACAAAAAATAGAGACATTTTTCTAGATGTAACTGTAAAGGTCTAATTTGCAGATAAAACTCAGGGAAACCCTGACCTTCATCCACATCCTGCCCATTGATAAGCTGCAGTTAACTGGAAATTACATGAATAAATAAAGAACAGAGGTGGCAGAGATAAAAACACTTCCCATTTTTAATGAGGGTGGAGGTACAGCGTCTGAAAAATGTTGAAACACATTGAAACTGCTGCTACACATCATTTGATCTATTACTTCACTACCTCCATGAAACTGATGACTCCTAGTCCGGTTTATCTGGAGGTATTTTCCACTGTTAAACCAATAATCAGCAAAAACACAGAAACACTTCAACATCTTAACGCTGCATATATACATAAAAAAGATGGAACACCTACAGTACAAAATATGATACAACATATACAGGCAATCAAATTTGTGGCATTTCACTCAGGTTTACTTGATATGAGTTGAAAAGGCTTTTCAATGTCAAACTTCAGACTAAAAGCCGAACATGAGGCACAGACATTTTTTGTTCCTTTAAAGACAAGGCAGTGCACGCCCAACACGTGGAAGCATATCGACCTCGCTCGGCCTAAATCGTGTGGGACTAAAAATGGCCGGCGTCGGCGCCGAAAGAATGGAGAACAAGGTCGTTGTGTGACAAACGTAAAGAAAGACTCGGCTACGTTGTGGTGGTGAAAGCACCTGTTTGAGGAAGTGAAGGCAGAAATGAGGCCATGATGAGCTACGCACACACACACACATACACACACACACTTAAACAACGTAAACACCAGAAGTGAAACAGAGCTTTCATCATGAGTAAATTAAGCCGATTCCAATGTTTTTATCTTTGGAATTTTTAGAGAAATTGTTCAAACGAATCTTTTCCATAGAGCAATAGGAGCAACAGAGAAAAGATTCCTCTAATTGATCTTTAAATGGAATATTTAATGTTCCTACGCATTCAGGCAAAGAAAATGAAGTAATATCAAACCTTCGAGACAAACTAACTCCTATTTGGTGCTACTGTCTTGTAGGAGGTGTATGTTATTTATATCTAACAGCATGAGCCTTGTGATGAACAATCACCATCCTACAGAGAGGAAAAGGATTTATTTACAAGCGTTTATGATCAGCTACAGTAGAAAGTTGCATGTTTGAAAGATAATGAACAGATTAGACTTCTTGTTTTTATGCAGGCTGATTTTAGATGAGAGCAGCTTAGTAAAGCGATCAAATGATTAGCTCAGAGTTTCTGGATTAAAGGCAACTCTGGAAGCCTTGGAAAGTGAACACAATACTGAGCGGGTCAGAAGAAACGAGACGGCAGGTCCTCCTACTCCACTTTTAACCTAGACACAAACACGTGCATGAAGACAGTATGTCTCCCTCTCCTTCTGGGTGTTACATTACAACCTCTTTTCTCCAGGGATGCTTCAGCTGAGTCATTTTGTTTAAATCCTGATCCCACATCTTAACTCGCTCTCCTGGTAAAACGCAGGTTCTGCTGCTATGAGGGACAAACAACATTATCAGAGAGTTGATCCAAGACAACATGAAACCTTATTACAGGCATAAACCCGATACTTGAGGGAGGCAGCGCTTTCTCAGATCAAGTTGTGCACGAGGAGGAAGCTACTCTACACATGCATATAACGAAACCGTCAGCTAAGAGGAAGATTACTGTGTAAACCTGCAACATGAATGGACACAATATAAATAAATAAAATCTGTAAAGCAGTCTTTAAATCTTCTGGTGATGCTCCTGTGTTTGTGACTCTTATTGCTAAAGCGACTCCTCTGCAGCGTCCTCCAGGGGAAGCTGGGTAAAGACCACCGCTGCGGTTAGCTGTAGTGTTAGCTGCCTCAGCTCCTCTGCAGCTGCTAGTTCCTCTGCATGTTGCAGGAGACGGACAGCGGCGGCGCGCTGGCGCTGACCGGCGCCGTCGGGGAGCTGATCTCAGGCGGGTACGGATTCAGGGCCATCTGCCTGTTGTCCAGCAGCTTGCGGACGATGATGCGGCAAAAGTCTTCGTTGTGTCGGTTACAGTTGTCCAGGAGCTGGCGGACCCTGGCGGTGCGCGTGGGCTGGTTGATCACCAGCTCGTAGTCCTCTTGCATCATCATGGAGCGGGCCAGCAGGGCGTCCAAGCTCTGGTTCAGACATGCCTGCGTCATCTGGGAGACGATCTCCTCGCGGCGCGTTGCGATCCAGTGGGCGACGGGGCCTTGTGAGGGCGCGGGGTGTTGCGGTGGGAGCGAGTAATCAGCTGCATTGAGAGGAGAACGAAGCAGGATTCAAAATTGAGAGGCGAAATCAGACAAAAAGAAAAGAAAATGTTCTTGGTTGAAGTTTTCTTATCTCCATCTCATGAGGTTTAACTACTACTACTGTCATTTAGCAGACACTATTATCCAAAGCGACTCACATTAGAGAGAACAACACAAGGGACACAGCATGAACAGGTGGACTGCTGGATTACATTTTTAAGTGCTAAATAAGGTTGTTTTTTTCCCCTTATGTAAAACAAGTCACTTGTAGAAATAAAAACATGCTATCAGAGAGCTATCGTATAGTAAGTGCAGAGGACAGTTAGGGCTAGTCAGGCTGCACCTGGACATGTTATGTGCGAAAATGCTCTTTAAAGAGAAGATTCTTAAGTTTAAAGGTAGAAACTGACTCCGAGGATCATACCGAGTTTGGTAGCTTGTTCCACCATCGAGGGACAACAGAGGAAAAGAGTCTGGACACTGGTCTCATGCCGCGTTGTGGTGGAACCACAAGGTGCATTTTAGCAGCTGAGCGTAGCTGACGAGAGGGAGCGTAGCTCTGTATGAAGGAGTGAAGGTAGGCCGGAGCTGTGTGCGTTAGGGTTTGGTAAGCCAGAAGCTGAGCTTTGAACTTGATGCGTGCTGCAACTGGAAGCCAGTGCAGAGAAATTAGCAGCGGAATGACATGAGCCTCTTGGGCTGGTTGAAGACCAGACGTGTTGCTGCATCTGGATCATCTGCAGAGGTTTAACTGAGGATGCAGGAAGACCGGCCAACAAAATGTCCCACTAAGGGTGTATTCAGACTGAGTGGGACCCATCAGAGCTAAACATGAGGCTGCATCAGATCCCAGGCCGTGGGACACGTCTCGTGGACTAGGGAAGGGCCTTTTAGGTGACTAATCTGGCATTTCAAAATCATTTAGGCTACGTTCAGACTGCAGGGCATAATGCTCAATTCAGATTTTTTAGTGAAATACGATTTTTTGGAGAGTCTGCTCACTTTTCCAATGAAATGTGTTGTATGTGATCTCATGTATGAACCTCATGCGCACGAAAACTGTCCCGCACGCGTAGAAGACACAATGTCTCAGTGAGTGTGCCTATGACGTCGTTATTTATGGAAGTAAACATGGACGGTAACCAGGGAACATATCTGGCGATTTTAAAAGTTGCTATCCAACCGAAGCCGGCACATTTATAATGGAATAATTTTAAGAAGGAGATTAAAGAGGAAGAGAGAAAGATATTTGGCCATGGCATATTTTGGAGCAGTGGCAGCAACTTCTGTTCAGAGGAACCCCTCGAGTTTGGCCTGAACAGAGCTCTCTCCCCAAATACTAATTAGTTCAGAAAACTCTGTTTCCCTTCATTGATCTGTCTCTGCATTTTCTGCCACCATATTTGTTTTCTTGGATGCAGAAAAATGCAGTTCGTCTGGTATTAATGAGGTATTGGTCGGATGAACGCGCCCTGGCTTTTCAGACTGAAGTCGCATGGCAGAAGATCAGATACATATCGGATTTAGGACCACATATCCAAAATCCGATCTGTGTCATTCAGACTGTTGTAAAAATATATCCGATACAAGTCGCTTAGGGGCAAAAAATCGGATTTGAGTCACTTCGGCCCGCTGTCTGAACGTAGCCTTAGTCGTGATGTCATCATGGCATCATCAGTGATGAAATGAAAAATACTTCATCTCCAAAGACAAACTGTAAAACATGTGAGGTGTGATGTATACAATGTGTGTTCCATACGCGTGTTTTTACTTTGTTTCTAACACCGTCTGGACCTTGGTGGATGAGAAGGTGGGTCAGGGAGACGTCAGGATCGAACCTGTGTGGCTGCGGTTATGATACGGCTGTGATGCCAGCTGAACTAAACACTGCGCTCAGCTCCAACAAACCAGACGTTTACCTCGTCTATCCACCCGGTCATATATGAGAGGGGTTAGTAACCATGCTGCTCTATGTTGCCTTCACTATCAACAAAAACATGATATACAGTAATGCTTCTTCAGCAGCTTCCTCTGCACCACCTACCTTGTTGCTGAGGCTGTGGTTTGAGGGTGAGGTTATCCGCCAGCGTTTCGAGCTCCATAGCAGGCGGGACGGGTTTGACTGGTATGTTTAAATCAGTCGAGGATTTGGTTGGCTGGAAGATATTCAGATTGTTGTCTGAATAGCTGTCCTTCAAAGACTTTGGAGGCTCCAGGCTGGGAGCTATGAACGACGCTGGGAGGCACACTGTGTGACAGAGGAGAAGCAGATATGTTCAATATCCTGTCATTTGCAGAAAACTCAGGGAAAAATGTCCCATCGTGATGCCACTCGGTACAATGATGGCGCCATTTAAATTTTACAGGTGAGCTTGGTGAGCGAGGAAACATGGCGGAGCAGAGCAGTGATGAGCAGTATGAAACAGGCTGATTTCACCTCCAATCACAGAAACAAACAAACAAAAAAAACCCAAACAATTTTCTTTCTAATATTCAGCGACTCAATCAGAGACAAATCTAGACTTTTCGGGTGAAAACATGCATTGCCCTTATTTTCCAAAATAAGGTCAGTGCAGCTGTAAACCCTCCCAGTTCCCTCCCATGTCTGGGCACTCACAGGCCCGTGTGGTGATAAGAAAGCTCCTCTGCTGTAAAAGCATGAAACGCACTCTTTGGCCCTGGATGTCGCAGCAGTCCCTCAGCAGCTCAGGTTTTTTTTTACTTTATATGCTAGCATAATGAATGCCTGCATTATGTACATTTTACACGTTATCTGACAAGATTTTTCGACATGCATGTCAGATAATACTGTGAGTGACTACTGAAGTGGCGGCAGCTTCAAGCAAATACTGATACTGGGAAATAAAGACAGAATGAAAATCTAAAATGTGTTATTATGTGGAGAAGCGTTGCGACCTGGTAGAGGTCTCTCGGTGTCCTGGGAGGAGCCAGATCCTGATGTGGAGCCGGATCCTGATCCTGAGGCAGAGCATTCCTGTGAGAACAAACAACAATATTTCACACAAACATAGACAATACAGAGTCTGAATAAACCGGAGCATCGTAATATCATCCGATGTCCGCCGAGGAGCAGCTGCTGTCTACAGAGCAGCCCTCGTGGCTCCGTCTGGTACGACATCTAACATTTACGCCGTTTACGTCTTGTCTGCAGGTATGAGCTCGGCTTATGTCCAACGTCACCTTCCCGTTTACAGAACAAGTGAGCAGATTTTCACCCAGCTGTGGTCCAGCTCATTCAGCGGTGTTGCATCAGGCATGCTCTGAGGTCAGATACTAATATGCTAACTGCTGGATATAAGACAAGATCTTTTAATAATCATTTAATTGTTGGAAATCAAAAAATTTATGCAACTATTACCTCGTTATAGGACTGCCTTGTTTTAACAGCATGTGGTACTGAAGTGTTACTACTAGCTCAGTTTACCGAGCAGGAGCAGGACAGAAAAATGCTCCGTGAAGGCGCCGTTTACTTGGCTCTGGTACGAAGCGCAAGTCGCTGTGAGATTTTATGCTAATGGAACAAAACATCAGTGAAGAAAATAAGCAAAAATGAGGTCTTGTTCAAGCTCTGCCAGGTCTGACAACAGAAAGCATGGTTGCATGTTCCGTATTTTGTGTTTGACTGTGTTGTGCTGTATGTAAAAACTGTGAATACTGACGGGCCACGGGCCGGGCTGCATCTTCAGCATATTCAGAGACACCTCCACATTCCTCTTCTCACACACCGGCTGAGCTGAACAGCAGCCTGAACTCCGCATCAGCTGTAGACATGTGAGAAAAATCTGACATTACTAGGTGTTATACACATATATGTTACTGTAGATATTAAGTGGTAATCATAGAGAACGAATCAGTGATCATCACACAGAGTAATCACAGAGAATAAAACACAACAGACTTTTTTTAAGGTCGGGAGGGTTCTTTGGTTTGCACACACGTTTTTTAGACTTTTATAGGCAGAAAGCGAAAATCAGGCTAAAATTTCAGTTTATTGAGCAGAAGTCATAATCCAGGAATTATTCATGCTCAAAGTTTTTGCCATGAAATAAAGAAGCTTGAAGGACCTATACCTGATATCTAGTCAGGACATTTTAGTTAGCGAAAGTGGAAAAGTTCCGGAAGTTCCGGATTCTCTTTACATAAGGAATTAAATTTTTGTTTTCATAATGAATGCGTTAAAGCAAACCCTTGGTGTGCCATGCTTTCATTACTACTGCATCACTAGTATTTTTGGGTCACCACAGTTTCTACCACACGCTAACCAGCAGCTTCATTCCTGACTGACCTTTGCCTTCTTGATCTCCAGCACCGCCTCCAGGAAGTCTATTTCATCAAACCTCCTCACCATGGGCTCCAGCTCAATTAAACACTCTGAAATGAGAACAAACACACAAGCTTGCAATGTGAGAAATATTCTTGGATTTATAATCGTGGTAGGTCATCGGCGTTTTCTTTCCTTTAATCATTTAATGCTTTAATAGGTGGTCAGGTGGGCTCGTAAATCCCAGGGGTGGTCAGCAATCCCTTAATGATGCTGCCATAGGCTTAGACTGCTGAGGGACGTCCCATGATGCACTGGGCTCTTCCTCTTCATGACATTCAAGAGTACCAGCATCGTTAGCGTATTTCCCCACTCAGCAAATCAGTGGGTAAAAGCTGTGATGTCTTTTTCTGTCCTCTCCACCCCAACCGGCCCAGGTAGATGGCTGCCCTCGCTGAACCGGGTTCTGGCTCTGCTGGAGGTTTTTCCTTCCCGTTAAAAGAGAGTTTTTGCCTCCCCCCTTTTGGATCAGGGACAAAATTCAATGCAGTCTGGTGGTTTGCTTAACCCGCTATAATTCATTATTAACTGAGATGGCAGTGTTGTGAATTGGCGCTACAAGTAAAGCTGAACTGAATACATATTCACAACACGATTAGGAGACTGAGTTTATTTTATGTTTGATCGGCTGGAACCATTTCTGCTTCATTTTGGTCAAAATAAAAGTTGTTTTCTCATGAATATATAAGATGGTTTGCCTTGGAAAAATATTCAGTTATGGATATATCATTAGATCCACCACCAAGCTCCCTGCACATGGGGGGAAACATTACTAATGCTGTAGCATTCTGTATTTTCCAGAAAGAAGCTGCTGAATAGGGACTTCTATGTGGGGACAGCCTGCGCTCCCAGGACCTTTTGTCATTCTCTTTCTCTTGTCTTTACTGGATTTGGGAAGACTGCATTTTGTTATGATTGGTCCTGGAACCTGCTCCAGAAAATTCTCCAACTGTCTGATGTTATTTCCTTGGGATATTCTAAATGTTTGTTAAAGTTTATAAAAGCAGAAGACTGTACGTCATACATTTTATGCCTTTTTAAAAACGAATATTATTATTACAGTATGTTTGTTTAATATCTTATTGTTGTAACTTTCCTTGCTGCCAGGGCTGCCTTGTAGAAGAGATATTAAACTCTGGTTAAATAAAGGTAAAATAAGAAATAAAAATAAATGTTCTTACTGAGGAAAGAAGGTCGATCGTCGGGGTTAGTGGTCCATCCTGAGGTCATCAGGCTGATCAGAGTGTCTCTGCTTGGAATCTCAGCGGACAGAGTGTCCAGGCTGGTGTCTGGACGCTTCCCACGCAGCACGCTGAACATGATCTGCATGGGGTTGGTCACCTCTGAGCACACATCGGACACAAAAAAACTGAATGAGGCGGATGTGAGGCGAGTGAGAAAGAAAAGGTGGTAAAATAACTGCAGCCTTACCTTCGAACGGTATCTGCCTGGACAGCACTTCCCACATAATGATGGCATAGCTATGAAACAACATCATCCATAGAAACAGGTCAGGGGGGAATGAAAACTTGCGTCACCTTCTTCAGATGGTTTTCCCCTTCTGAGCACAGGGAGTTTACCACAAGATAACTACAGAAGCTTTTTTAGGGAAGTGATGACTGACTTGTTGCCGCAGTTAAAGCTGAAATGGGATTCATGCTTTTTACTTTTCCTAAATAATCAGCACCCTCGCCTTCTAGGAAGTGTCGGTGCTGACTGACAGCTGCACAACGACAAGTAGCTCTAGATTCTGCTACGGCTCCCTGTATCGGTATGCCAGCAATCTCACCCCACACTGGTGCTTCCCCTCAGCTAGCCTCGCAGGAAAACCTCTTTTCCCTGCAGGGCTGACTGTGCTAACAAGTCACTGATTACATCAGGGGTTAAAAACACTGCATATCTCACCCACACATACTTTTCTCCTAAAACAGACTGAGATTCATGCACATCTAGCACATTCATACCCAGTTCATGTTCCTGACGCATGAATCTAGACCCGAATGAGAAGGAATGAGGACACAAGAACTCATGCACGGAGATGAAAAGAAAAAAGTCCAGAGTGCTAAGAAGGTTCATCAAAAAAGTATGGTGAAGGTGCTCTTTAGTAAGGAAAACCAGAGTCATCAAAAAAGGGAAGGACCATGTGGGTTACAGCCTACGCGTATCCGCCTCAGCCTTCATCAGGGTGTGGACACCCACATGTTTTTAATGATTTAGTCATTTTACAATAAAGGCTTTTTACATTAAGAAGAGAGCCGTGGTCCTTCCCTTTTTTGATAATGCATGCGAGGGCTTTGATGCCTCACCTGTACATGTCGTGTTTCACATCAGCCCGACGGCTCTTGGAGGGTTCATACTCCTCAGGGGGCATGTAGATCACTGTGCCCTCCATCTCAGTGGGCCTGGACCCGGAGCCTTTACTGACAGAGAGCTGCCGCCACTTGGAGAGGCCAAAGTCTGCGATCTGCAGAGAGAAACAGCAAATTTTCAATCTGACCCACACTCAGGTAGATGCGGTTAGCTTAGCTAGGCTAGTCTTTTATTTTTAAAGAGGTTACTTTATATGATCCTGGACTGAATTAATTAGTAAAGATTGGATTATACTGAATTAAATCTGATTATATCTGAGCCTCCACTGAACATGTCAACCTTCTCTTTAAGTACATGAAACTAAACAGATTCTTTTTAAAATCATACAAACATCTACAGTAAGAAGATGATTTTCACACTTAATTTATCTAAATCTTTTTAAATCAACTGCCCCCAGATGACAGTGAAACAAAAACAACAAACAGGTTTAATGATTTGTAATTAACAGCGTGATGATGCGTAACGTGACGTTAAATGACTCGAAAGAATCAGAGCAGACGTAATGAAACTCTTACGTAAGGGTTCCTCTTTCACTCAGGCAGCTATGAAACATACCTTGACATGAAATTCACCATCCAGCAGTATATTCTGTGTCTTCAAGTCGTGATGCAAGAGAGGGGGAGTCATGTTGTGCAGGAAGTTCACCCCCAGCGCTATCTCATACAGGATCCTCAGACGCAAAGGCCAGGCAAGGACGGGGTACGTGTCTTTCTGTAAACACAAACAAGATGTAAAGGGTGAAATAAAGAAGGAAAGGACGTGTCAGTCGCTGTCAGAGTTTACTAGACTTGCAGAAACTGGGATTTTCCCCACACTTGTGCTCTCCAGGTTGATTCACAGTTTCACATGAGACTGGATGCTTCTGTTTCACTTTTATTTTCAGTCTCACTGACAGGAAACCCACACATACACCACAATTGTTTATGATGCATTGAGCGTAAGCTGAAACAGATGCAGCAGTCAAACAGAGACTGGAAGCAAAAAACTGCACAACATAACCCAATCAGACTTCTTCTGTGTGGGGAAATGTTACTGTTTCATATGAAGTCTTAAGCACCAGATGAAAACGTTACTTGATATGTGGCTACCTCGTGGAGCAACAGGTCCAGAGAGCCATTGCTCATGAATTCTGTGACTATGCAGAAGAACTCAGGCTCATTGCAGATGCCGAAGATCTGGATGATGTAGTTGAATCTGGCTTTGTGAAGAACCTCCGCCTCCTTCAGCAGGGAGTTTCTCTCTCTGAAACACAGCAAGTGATAAGGGAGATAAGAATGTTAATCATTGTCCTAAGGCAAAGTGATGAAAAACACTGATGACATTTTTCTGTGTACAGCTCATTCTGAATCATTAAAACAGAAAAGCAGATTAATAACAAAACACATTTAGGATTTCTCTTCAACATAAAAAAGCAATGTAGAAAATTCTGCTTGTTTTATTTAAATCTCTATGTCTACGACCAGTAAATCCAGTCCGACCGGGAACCATCCCAGAGGTTAAATTTGTCTGATATTATATATCTGCTTGAGAGCGTGCCAACGTCACGTGACCTTCATAAGGAAGCAAACTCTTCCGATTCATGCTGTTTTACTCAGGTTTAACTGTAAATCCGGCATATAACTAAATGAAACAACCCATGGGACACTTACACTGAAAATGCTCAGTCTGACACCAGTTGGCATTTTAATACCCTTTCCAAGGATGGTACATAAGTCTGCGCTGTTTCTTTCAACTTAACTCATTTTACTGTGAAGCAATGACATATTAGGCTCCTGTTTAAAAATGTCTTCCCATATTAACAAGGCCATGGCTGTCATAGCGGCGCTGGTACCTTTCTCCAACAGAGTCGAGCTTCAGGCACTTGATGGCCACGGTGGTCCTCCAGTCCGAGTGTTGCGCCTTGAAGACGGTACCAAAGCCCCCTCTACTCAGGTAGTACAGGTCCGTGAGCTTCTGGTAGGGAATCACTGGCAAAGTACTGGTCAGGCTGCATATGTTCACGTAGCCCGTTGCCGCGTGCGGCTCCATGTCAGGCTCTTAGAGGAAGTAGCTGCGGGATTTACTATAACTGCCTCCTTTGGTGAACGCAGTGAGAACCAGCACTTCCATTTATTCACATGCCATAACGTAGCGAGAGTTAGCAAGCTAGGCTAACGTTAAAATAGCGCTGGATGACTGCTTAAAATCGCACCCGCTACACGGCTATTCCCCCTTAGAGTGAACAGACTCGCCTGCTGAAGATGTTCGCTTTCACTTTTCAGTTTATTGGTGGTGTGCTTCCCGGCGACCAGCTGTCAGGCTGGCACAATAACAGCGCGCTGCCGTGCTCCGCTGTTATTAAAGGCAAGTGGTTTGTTGTTGCCAATGACGACACTTCCGGGTTTTGCGAGATGCGTTCATGGACTCTTTTAAGAGGTTCAGAGAAGTCAGCCACCGAGTATCTCGATGAAATTATTTGACGCAAATACTAGCGCTACAATTAAAAAATCAGATTGTTCTTTAATTTGATAATTCAGACATATTTTTGAGCTCTCTAATCCACTTTCTTTCTGGTTGCACCCACACATAGCTTAATAACGGGGATTTTAACATGGGAATTCCCCAAACTTTGGACATTCCCTCAAAAATGCAAACACGTGTTGAAATAAAAAATGCATTAGGTCACAACGGGACCTGTTTACGTTGAATCTCTAAGTATAGTTTAGTTTTGTGCTCATTTTCTTTTCATAATTTTAGAGGAACTAGGAGATGCAGTGTAATAATGACTCCAACTGGTTAAACATGTCAGGACATGTATCCAAATTAAGCACGTTCATATAACGATACAAGGTGATATTAAGACAAAGTAATTAAGATTATGCCATAAAATGAAAGGATTTTAAGCTCTATTTAAAGAAGAGTGCATTGTAGAGTGTTTGTCAACAACTGTTGAGCAGGTAGTGCTCCAAAACCCACTTTTTTTGAGTTGAACAAAAAGTTTGTATTTATCAGCTTCTGAATGCTGCAAAGCAATGACAGCAGATCATTCAGATATCAATCAGATATTACATCGTTGTACTTTCTGGGGAATATGTTTTATGTTTTTTTATTTTATTTCATTTACTTCACACACACACACACACACACAAAGACACACACACACACACAAATCTTTCTATGCAGAAAAAGATCTGCAAACTCAACAAAGAGAT
>JBBDHI010000008.1:2030595-2046534 GCA_037177115.1 Craterocephalus stercusmuscarum
ATAAATAAATAAATAAATAAATAAATAAATAAATAAATAAATAAATAAATAAATAAATAAATAAATAAATAAATGTGTTGTTATGTTTGATGCCAGTATAAATTCATACTGGCATATGCAAAGACTAGTTTATGTTATCTTACATTTAATGATGATATGAAGGAGAAAAAAAAGCCTTAAAAGGTAAAAACTTCAGCTTCACTACCCTCTGAGTCAAATAATAAACTGTGTAATTATGCAGTGGAATATTACCTCACTCATATTACTGATTAATACAAGCCAGCCGTCTTTGAAACAAACAAAAATGTCTTTACAGTGTTTGAACAGAAGGTGGTGCCACTATAAAGCAGAAAGCTGAAAGGGGGGTGGGGGGCTTCACCAATCTTTCATAACTTTCCTTATCTTTACTGAAGCTTAATGACTGTGTAGTAAACAGTATACGATCGGCTTTATAATATGTTTCAGAAAACATTTAGACAACTTCATGCACTTTTACTACTTATGAACATATATAATACAAAACCATGCACACACAAATCCCTACATTTATAACTTAGTAAAGATTGTCAAAAACATTTAAGCAGGGCTGAATAATCTTTAATCTTGCAGATGTAAAAACTACACAGCAAAGCGTCTGCTGGCTGCCTGCAGGTCGTAAGCGTGTTTGACATTGAGCACATTCCGTCCTGCCTGCTCAGATTAACTTGCCAGTACGCGGAGAGGTTTCCTGTTCTCCCCTCCCGTATAAATTAGAACTTATTTCATGTAGCCCCGTTAACATTTTACTTCCCTTTTACTTTAACCCAGCCGCCTGAATCATTTCTACAACTGTAAATAAAAGATTAAACTGAGACGGCGTGATATGTATTTCTAAGTTTTTCTTTGTACGATTCGATTTCAAGGAGTGGTTTAGCTGCTGGCTGTGAGCATGCAGGCCAGCACAAGTCCTGTCAAGTTTGGAAAAAAAAAACTATCAAAGCTGCACGAGCGCTGCGCCCATATTTAGGATTTTCATTCTTTTCTTGTTCTTTTTGTCGTTCTTCTTTTTTTTTTAGTGTTTACAGCTATATCACCCATGTGCGCCGGATGAATTATAAATAAACAAATAAGCTTTATTTCTCCGCCTCAGAAATAAAGCTGTGGCGGAGCCTGTTGCGCCACCAAGGAACGTCACACGGCCTCAACTCAACTTGTAAAAGTGTGTCTCAGCTTTTACGGCCGAAGGAAAAAACGAGACAGCCTTAACACACGGCTAATAATAGAGGGCGAGACTTAAGGTTAACGTAGCGAAATAGCGCTTTGTACCCTGAACGGCAGCGCTTTATGGTAAAACTCATGTATAAATGACAACATTCAAGGCGTCCCTGAAAGTGTGCTTCCGCCTAAATTCTAGTCCGCTGTCAAAATCAACCACCGCAGTTCAAACATGACAGCTCACTTTTAGAGAAAGGCTACATTAAATTAAAGGAATCGTCTTCGGTAAATAAACCAAAAACAATTCAGTCCTATTACAGTCAAAGCAGCTACATGAACCACCTCTCACTTCACAACACATGACCTAATGCTGAGAAAATAGGAAGGGGGAAAAAAGTCACCTTGTAAAAGTTTCCTCGAAACTCTGTGCATCACCAGTTCTGAGAATCCAGTTCTAAGAAACGAAGCAGCTCAATTCTCGGAATTTCAACAGAGGACTGAACCATTTTCACTGAGGCAGGGGGACTATTTACAGTCGCTTCCGTCTTTCTGGCAGATTGATCGCACTAAAATAAAATATTCAATAAACACGCTGATTAAATCATGCTTTTGCAATAATTGAGACTATGAAAAAAAAATCTAACGCCAAACTGGTTTATTTTAGATTAAACCAATTGCCCCATGTAATAGATGAGTCCAAGTGCAAGGTCAGCTGACCAAGTTATAAATACCGTGGGGAAAAGGAGTGTATGGTGTTGCTAAACCACTGGCTCAAGGTCTGATTAGTTAAAAAAAAAAAAGTCGGCTTCAGATACTCCAAAAATAAACAACGCGGTGTAGCCCAGTTTATATCTTATCTGATTTCATTTCTCATATTGCTCCGCCACACGTTTGTATGACACCTTCAATTCCACTTTGCTCCGCACAAGTTCATACGTGGTGTTGATTGCTTTAGTTTCTCACAGACAAGACGTCTCCTCTTGAAAGTGTAGCTTAATCCACATAAATTATGTTTTGTGTCTCAAATGTCCGTTTGTGTGTGTGTGTGATTGGGGCTGTGCTTACTGCTGTTTATAAAGGCACGCATATGATGTAGAATTTGATGTGTTCAAATGTCCGTGAGGTTTATTTGCACGTGTCTCATCACTCCGTCTTTAAAATTAGTTCCTACTAGGTGAATGAACCAGCACGCCAGAAAGTGAATAGTATTAGCCATAATAATGCTTGTATCCAGGCATTGAGTTTGTTTTAAACAGCATAGAGTGCTAATTTGGAGCAGGTCGCTACATATAAGGTAATGGTATGTTCTTAGATATGCATTTCCTCTCCTCGTGACTTGATCCTTATTTGAAAAAGTCGACTAATTCTCATGTATTTGCTACTATTTTTGTCCCCCTTTAAGTATGTCCCTAAAGTGTAAGTATTCAGGAATTTGTGTGTTATGTAAAGTGTTACTCAATCCAACCTGTCTATATGCACAAAAAATGAGCACCTTATTAAATCTATCCAGAGTTGTTGATGTAATCTCATATTAAACTAATTATAATTAGTATAATTATTATAACTAATTATCATATTTACAATATAACTTATCTTTTTTTGCCATCGAAATAGTATCGTTTCAGGAAATGAAATTACGTTTGCGTTCACTAGTGGGACATTATAAACAAGTACATCATCACTTCTTGTGATTTACTTTCATTTTAGTACAATGTAATAGTATAAATAATACAAGTTTGACACTCACTTTGAAATTGTCATAGGTACTTTCAATAAAATCCTGCAAGCTAACAGTGATATAAGTTTTGAGTTAGCAATTGAGATAATTTAAAAGGAAACAGCTTATTTTGATGTAGTTATTTCTACGCCTTCAGGAAAAGATCAGCTCGTCTCTTGAAATAAATGTGCAGTACAGCTCAACAGGTCGAAGTTACAGCAGTTCAGGTGGCTATGGAAACTAAGTAATCTATTTCTAGTTAATGTTTTTGTCATAGACTTTTTTCATCCTGTGGTTCTTTTTAGTGGCCCATGCTCTGGTGGTTTTTCATCTCCATATCCTCTAAATGAGGCAGTATTTTCAGGTTTGGATGAGAGCAACCAAATCATGATCAGTCGATGTCAGAACTTTTGGGAAAGAGATCAATACAAACATCTGATTTCGCTGTTCATTTGCAGGCAGTGAGGATGCATAGATTTGATTAGCCAACCGTTTGCCTCCCCATATCAGCTCATCATCTTCAGCTTCATGTTAAGGTTTTTTTGCGAGCTTGTAAAAACAGAAAGCAAAGATGGAACGAAAGGCTGCATGTGGTAGTTATCTGCACAAGAAGCTATCAGGCATGATAGCATCGCACAGACATGGCAGTTTTTGTTTATTTTGCAGGGTAAAAATCTTCCACTCTTTTTTTCTTTAAAGGAAGTTTACATTTCACTGCACCAGAAAAATGCATCGTTGCTGTAAGCTAAAGGTTACATTGAACTTGGTCACCCTTAGATTAAAAGGTGCTTTACATACACTTTTTCATAAAAAAATCTATTTCATCAAGCGTTTCCCATGATGCAGCATCAGACCTGGGGCCTGGTTGTACTTTTGCCAGTTAGTAACACAAGCACCCTCTTGTAATTTTTTATGCTCAGCCTAACTGACTGACTGAGTGGTTATGACCATGACACGCAGGCTGTTATCACTGAAATATGTTGCCCTTTAAAAAGCGAAACTTTTGTATAAAATAAATAAATAAAATGTTGTAAACCAGTCCCTGCTCATCAAACAAACCTCTCTCCTCTAATCTTTCTGCAAGGCCCAGCTGAAGAATGCCACACGTCATGAACACAGCACTTTTTGGTGTTTTTTTCCAGCCAACCCTGGAACAAATCTGTTCCTCTCTCCTGTTTGGCCGGTTAGAGAAGCTGCACTGTGTTAACAAGCGCTCCCCACCCCCTCTCATGAACTCCTCTGACCTGGGGCTAGACGCAGACGGATAGCAACATGCCTGTCCCAAAACATGATCCAGGCACATGGTTGCCTGACAGGGATCAAAGGTCATGTCAGTAAAATATGACTCTGAAATCTGCTCAGTCCTTGCCCTCCTTTTTTTCCTTTGAGGAGGAGAGAGGAAAGTATTCATGCCTGTTGAACTAGCAACATGCACTTGAATTTGGGGTGTAGCATACATCAGAGGGGAAAAAAGTGGCATGGCAACATACATGAAGGCTCTTGCCAACACACATGCTAAACAGCTGGCATATTAACATGTATAAATCATGTATAAAATTGTTGTTTTTTTCCAGCGACTGTTAACAAACAGTCCCACAACCAATAAAAAACTCTGCCTGTGTTCCATGTGAGCAAAGCACAGTGAACTTTGAGCTGCTTTAGTGTCGTTTGTGTGAGACTCACCAAGTATGTTTTTATACTGCAGGTGGTAATAAACCAATGCTGGCCTTCAGATGACCCTCATGCATGCAGAGTAGGCTATGTCAAGTTACCACGGTAACATGTGCTCAGATAAGTGTAAGTTATCTCTAACAGCACAGCTGATACGAAACCTGTTTCCAGAAAAGGTTGTTGTTGATCCAACAATGGCCAGAAGTACAAAGGAAAACATTTCGTTTACTTCATCTTCGCTGATTAGCTTCATTTTAAAGGGACTTAAGGCAACATTTGTGAGAAACTACACATGCACTTCCCAAAACAGCGAGACCGTTTGTGGATCTATCTGTTGCCTTGAACATGCTGTGTGCTTCATATTGCGCTGCAGTTCGGCGTCCTAATTTCCCGCGCAGACGTGGGGATTTGACATAAATTAGCGCTGTATGCGCGATTGGGATTCAAACACTGAAGGGATACTTATAGATGCTTCTGCAGCTAGCAAACCACCTACATCCATTCTAAGCCCACAAAAAAGTGGCACCATGAAGAAAAATAAGACTTTATGAGCGGCATCTCGTGAGTCTTAGAAAGAATATTATCTGACAGTCTGTAAAGTGTTTGTGCGCGCTCCCGTGCGGCTTGGCTGGTGGCTGGAGTTACCCACAGCGCCTGTCACGGCAGCACTGATTCTGATTTTGTAAAGTTACCTTAAGTCCCTTTAATCATAAATGTAAAGAAAGAAATCTAAAATCTGATGCCAACCACACATTAAAAATAGAAAGAAGTTGTCAGCGAGGCAAAGAAAGAAAAGTTGTAAAAGTTTAGAGGACACACAAGTAAGCCGAATAAATAGTGGTGAGGGTGCCAGGTTTGGGAATAAACGTAGAATCCACCAAATACATCAGGTTGGTTACACCATCACCACCGTAGGCTCTGCGTAGGTACGCAGAGGCTCGACGCGGACCTATTCCCACCTGACATGCATCCCAGCATGACGAGCGCAGGAATGGCGAAGGACTTCTTTGTGATTGGTCAGGTTGTGATGACTCCGAATATTTAACTACGGTTATACGGCAGGCAAAAGTGATGGGAAACGTTTTTTGTTTTTAGATCCGATGACTCTACGTTACTGATTCTGCAGCCACATCCCCATTTGTTGGGCCAAACCTTGGAAATTTTCTTCATTTACAATAACCATCATCAGAAGTTTTTGCTGGTCAGACGAAGTGACAGGAATGACAACCAAATGGCAACAAAATGATGACAACAAACACAGACGTCATAATTTGTCTTCAAATTATGCCCCGGATTTTTGCCTCTTCCAGCATTGCTTTTTTCTTTAATATTATTAGCTATATGTGTATAATATTTTGTGCAAAACAATAAACAATAAAACAATGAAGGAGACGTTATTTTAAAATGTTCTATACAACATGTGGGAGATATTACTCTGCACTTTTTGGTTTTTCAGAGTTATAACTTTGAAAAACCAAAAAGTGCAGAGTAATATCTCCCACATTACAGGCCCTGTCATGTTCGACAAAGACCAGATATCTGGAAAATTGAATGAAGCTACATCACTGCATATGCACATACATATGGTTGTCTTTTATTACTACTAGTTGTTAGATGGTGTTAGCTGTTATTACATCCATTGGATACAAAATACAATAGGGGACTGGATTAGAATTTTTATAAACATGAATTGTATTGTAGTGGGTCATTGCTTGTTTAATGGCATTTATATATATTTCTTAATTTGACTGTATTTATTTGATTACCTGGCTTGAATGTTTTTGTACATGGTCCCGACAAATGAGAATAAACAAGCAAATAATATCGGATATGTAAACGGGCTAGCTGTTGCACAAGCATACAGCCACATATCATCATCTGGGCTGAGATTAAAACACATTTTACAAGAGACATAATGACTGTCGGCTCCCTGGATAGATGAAAGCTGGCGCTGGAGCTGCTTGGCGAATGAAAACCCTTAGACTGCACTACTTAAAGCATTATTGTGTATGCAGCATTAAATGTCTCTTCACATAAAACAAGCCAATTAATTCCTTTTCACTAAAGTGATCATCAAAGTGGACATGCCTATAACCATGACAACATGAAGGAATGGCACTTGACTGTATCCTGGAGGCTTTGTTGAGCCATATTTCCTGATAATAAGAACTTTTGGTAGTGATAAGTTGCAGTTATGATTATGATCATGACCGTTGACGTCAACCTAAAACAGCAGCAAAGACAAAGATAGAGAACCATGAGCTGATAGGTCTTGTTTTTCATTGTCTGTAAGTTGTTACATACATAATCTACATGAGATGTCACAGCTGATAAGCATGAAGAATGTATGTATTTTCTGTGAAGAAAAAGTGAATTGAATAGGGCATAGATTAAAATCGATTCTAAAAATAGTTGGCAACTAATTTAGTCATCGATTCTTTGGATCTATGATCTATGCAACGTCTCACGCCGGAGACACACCGCACGCGGAAGTGCGCCGAAGCGGCCCGAAGCGTTAGTAGCTGGTGTCTTCTACATCAGCTGGTGTCTTCTACATCAGGAACACTGATCGTTTGGGCGTCAGTTCTATTTTCTGCGTGAGCCGCGTCAGATTTTGTTAAGCCAGCCCGGATATAAAGCCGGTACACGAGATAAATCTTTCAAAATATAATGGTTTTCAAAATAAATCGTCCGAAATTTTGCATTGTATGTCTGTTAACTGATAGGGAAATCTGCAGCCTCCGCACCTAGAGCTCTTCTTTAAAGACTTAAAGATATTGTGTTAAGAAAAAATATACAGTACATGTTATGTGTGCACTTTAAAAAAAAAGCAACTTTTGTGACATGCTTTGTTTTATTTGGCAAGTTGTTTTACGCTGTTTTTTAATAAAAGGAATTGTGGAAAGGATAGAAATGTAGTTGTGTCTTTTTATCCGATTACTAATGGATTAATTGAAGTAATAATCAACGGATTAATCGATTATCAAATTAGTTGTTAGTTGCAACTCTAGAATTTAATCCATTCAGGCAGCCTCAGCTGCAGCATCATCAGGGAAAAATAGCACACAAATGTTATGTTCCCATCAATTGCCATGCCTATACATGCCTGCTTTTATTGCACAATCATTAGACCTGGAATTAGTCACTGGTATTAATGGGTGGCAGGATGCCAGAGTACCCGGTGAGAACATACACGCGTGGAACATGCGAACTCCACACAGAAAGGCCGCTTTTTCTGATGTGGTCTTCCAGGGTAAGAGATAAGAGATAAGTCTCATATTAAAATGAATGTAAGTAGAGTTTGCTTCAAACATTAATCGTGCTTTTCATGATTCACATATCTGTGGTTTCCAGAGTCTGGCACCGCAGCGGAGCAGCCAGAGGGGACATGCTTTTGCTAAGGCCAGATTTATATTTCCTTGCGGATATGCAAACAAACAGCTGTGGACAGCAGGGGTGCATAGTTGTATTTATTGGACTTTTACTCTTTGTGTCCTCCTGCAGTTAGCAAAAATCAAGTAGTTTGATACCCCCAGATGATTTCCCTGTTTTGAATTATGGCTTATTATTGCTAGGATAAGTTGTAGGTTCTTCCTCATTCCCTCACACGTGAAACATTTAACATTGGTGAGATAAGTGAGCCGAGCCGAGCATTTTAGAGCCTGTGATTGAACTTAGCAAACCTTAAGCATCCATCCATTCATTGTACCTGTTGTATCCTATACAGGGTCAAGGTAAGTGAAAGCTGGAGTCTAGATTCCAGCTGCTATAAGGCAAGAAGGACACACACCAATGTAAAGCAAAAAGATTAAATAGACGATTTTCTGTAGCATACAGCCAACAGTGCCTCTGGCTGTGATGCTGCTGCCCCAACAGGTGGCTGCACAGCTGTTTGAACTCCCCATAACAGACATAAGCCACTTTCCCATTGAAATTAGCGGGTCTACATAGGTTTTTCAAAGCCGGGTTGACCCGCGAACAATCAGCATTTCCCATTGACAAAAAAGCCGGTCTGATCTCCTGCTGGCAGCTGCTTTGCCTCTGCCCCCACAGCTGCCAGTCTGGTGATGCAATCACGCTGGGTTCACGTTGATAACGTCATCTGTGCAACAGAAATCTATGCAAGTAAACGATCATTGTTGCCATTTTTTTGAATTGTGAAGCCTATTTTTAAGTTAAAGTTTTGTTTTAAAAAAGTAAACAATGGAGAGCGAGTCAGACAGGAGTCAATATGTTTTCTTGTTTTGCACTTTAGTCCATCCACAAATAAGCGGGCGATTTTCCCACAGAATGTAGGCTGCTGAATTTGTGGCCGAAGCAGAGTTGTTATGTCACCTTTAATTGAGAAGCGAGTGGAAAGATGTCATGTTGTGGACAGTACCGCCCCACGTCATCACGAAAATTAAGCCGCTTTCCCACTAAAATTTGCGCGTCGACACGGGTTTTAACCCGCGACCAATCGGCATTTGGTTCCTTTCCCATCGACAAAAAAAGCAGCGTCAATCCTCTGCTGGCGGCTGCGTTGCCTCTGTCCCCACAGTCTGAGTCTGCTGATGCAATCACGCTGGGTTCACGTTCATGATTTTATCCAGCGCAACAGAAATCTGGGCAAGTAAATAATAATTGTAGCAATTTTTGTGACTTGTGTAGCCTATTTTTAAGTTAAAGTTTTGTCTAAAAAAGTAAACAATGGAGAGCAAGTCAGACAGGAGTCAATGTGCTTTCTTGTTTTGCACTTTAGTCCGTCCATAACTCATCAGATGGCGGCCGATTTCCCCACAAAATGTAGGCTCCTGAATGTGTGCTCGAAGCAGAGACATCTTGTTACCTTTAGCTATATGAAAAGCGACTGGCAAGATGTCATGTTGTGGACACATACCGCCTGAAATCATCAGTAAATTAGCGGGTCAACGCGGGTCTGACGTTCCCATTGCATGCCGATCGGAGCCGAGATGATTAAAGGCGATTTTAACCCGGGTCGCTTGCCGAGTCGATGGACGCCGGTCGGTGAGCCTTTCCCATTGTCACTAAAACCTTATTGTACGCGGGTTTAAACGGGTTTTTTGGCCAGTGGAAAAGGGGTATTAGTCAACCTGCGTCTGGCAGTCCCAGCGCATGCCGATCGGAGCCGAGCATTTAAAGGCGATTTTAACCTGCGTTGCTTGCCGAGTTGTTTCACACGGGTCAGCGAGCCTTTCCCACTGCTACCAAAAGCTGATTGTACGCGCAGGTTTAAACAGTTTTTTTGGCCAGTGGAAAAGTGTTATTATAGATGATATGCAACATCCTATTTATTGAATTTCCCTATGGGATTAATAAAGTATTTTTAATTTCATTTCATCTTGGTCAACTTCAGGATGTCAATGCCACTAGCCCTCATGTGACACAGATTGGATATTTTCGTGCCAGTGTTAACACCCCAAACTGCTTCATAGTCCAAATCTGACCAATCGACCGTGGACTGATCAGATATGCAATATGAATTGGATATACATCTGCCCTTGACGTTATCTTTGGGAAATGTACGTAATTAATCAGTGCAGGAGAAGGCTTGGCAACTGATTGCAGTGACTCAAATCAGTGGGACCAGTCCCACCAGGTACGTGGCACCACTTCTCTGAACCAGTGCCGACACTTTGTGCTTCCCAGTTGTTCTAGTTTTGCCGCTGGGAAACCTCGTGACTCCTCGAGCGGATCATTTAGGCAGGAAGTCGGTCAAGAAAAGCAAACGCTATTAAGTCTAATCAGATCATTAAAGTGTTTTTTGTCAAAATCCTTCAGATCCATCTGCTCTGTGGCTTTATTTCTCTTCCCTGCACCTATCTGTTCTCATGTAAATATGCCCTGAGCCATCTCATGCTGCTATCAATTATGACTTCATAAGTTTGAACTGAATAGCTAAATAACTAAATAAGTAGATTTTTTTATATTCTGTTCATAAATAAAACATTCAATTGAAAATTCATGTAGGATAGTTTAGAAAGGTCGGGGAGCAGCTTCATGATTTCATTTAAATAGGCCAACTCTTTAGAAAAACAACAGGTTAATGAGATGATTATGCAGGGTGGGGGGACTTGGGGTTGTGGGATTGTGTCTTTGTGTGTGGGGGCTAGCAATCCTGATAACTCCAGAGTTAAATGCGCTAATAACCAAATTAACTGGAGAATCCAACAGCTGCCAACGACGTTGCTGGAGGGAGAGGATGGTTGCTGGACACAAAGCGGGGGGAAAATGGGTGCCACTGCTCCGCGGTACCTTCTCGTTCGGTATTTGATATTTAGTAGTTGTTTATCTTATTAATCTTTATGTTTGGTTGTTTTTTAGTCATTACTTTGTTTTCATATAATTGTAAATTAATTTAAATTAATTTGTGCATTAAAGGGTTAAATTCCTCTTTAAGACTTTGCACTCTTTTTATTTCTGTTTTTATTGTTAGTGTTATTTGCTTTTATCATTCAGCACTTCGGGTAACTGTGGTTGTTAAAAATGGCCTGTAAAAATAAACCTGACGTATTTACTGGCACGATAAAGGAGTCTACCTCGTCTTACCTTTGTAGGAGTTGAAGTGTAATTTGCAGGACTGTGAGTTCGAGCTCTGAAAAGCATTCAGAACATTTTAGTGCCATCATGGACACAGGATTCATTATTAAACTACAAACTGCATGTTTCACCAGCCGACTTAACTGTTACAAATCATTAACATCAGAACTCATTGTGATGCAGCGCTGGACAATGAACAGCAGAGAGAGTCCATGCAGGCACAAAACAGGCCTATTTTGCAATGTTCCTCAAGACCAACCAGCTACTGTTTAGATCACATTACTTGGATCATCTCATTGCTCTAGGGTCGTTTCAGGACGGGAACTTGTGCTTTCGCGGTCTAGTCTTGATCAGCATGCTTTGGGAGGAGGGGAGGCCTGAATGGTGGCTTTGTTGCACGAAAACCAAATATGCTTCCTCATTTGTAAGTGGTTAAATGGATTGAGCATGTTTAAGAATGACCTTTCCCCTTCTGTACATGTAATATTTCATCCTCCTGCTCCTGTGTGAGGTGATATAAAGAGGACTGCAGCTGGAAAGCCGCTTCATCTTTTTCCATGGACCTTTCCAGCAGTTAGCAGAATTAATCAGACAAATAGTCTTAATCTTTTATTTCTTTCCACCCCCGCTTTATTTAGCCCAGTAAAGCGTTTCATAACCTGTTCTGTACATGTACCTGTAACCTTGGAGATGAATGGTGCACCTTTTTGTTTGGTTTGCTGTGTGTTGACACCAGGCATTCCCAATCTACTCAAGCACTTCCCTGTTTAAGTGGCACACACTATTATCTGTGTCTTTGTTGTTTGGCTCACCCTCCAGGTAACTGCACATTTGGTGGAGCCTCTTTTACTTTGCATTAAGTTGTATATTTTTTTACATTAATCCTGCTCTTTGTTTGTTGGCTCACTCTCCAGGTCTGCTTATTGGGGAACCAGTAGGCTTTGCCTCTAAGGAGGAATCTGGGGCTGAGCTGGTACCCCATGAACCAGAGCTGACCAGAACCGCACAAACCTTACTGCTGCACCACTGGCTTTGTGGCTCCACCATGCTAATGGACTGAAATACCCCTTTTCCACTGGCAACAAAAATGTTTAAACCCACAGACAATCGGCTTTTGGTGGCAGTGGGAAAGGCTCGTCGACTCACGTGAAGGGACCAGGGTTAAAATCGCCTTTAAATAGTGATGGGTACACCAGACCCAGGTTGACCCGCTAATTTACACAATGAGGTGGAGCGGTACGTAACCACAACATGACAATGGCCAGTCGCTTTTCATATAAAAGTAACAAAACAACTCTGCTTCGGCCACAAATTCAGCAGCCTACATTCTGTGGGAAAATCGTCCGTCACCCGCTTAGTTGTGGATGGACTAAAGTGCAAAACAAGAAAACATATTGACTCCTGCCTGACTCGCTCTCCATTGTTTAGTTTTTTTAAAACAAAACTTTAACTTAAAAATAGTCTACACAAGTCAGAAAAATGGCAACAATTATCGTTTACTTGCCTAGATTTCTGCTGCACGGATGACATCATCAATGTGAACGCAGCGTGATTGCATCACCAGACCAGCAGCTGTGGGGACAGAGGCAACGCAGCTGCCAGCAGGGTCATTGAGGGGCAATGGGGAAGGAGCCAGATGCCGATTGTTCCCAGGTCAACCCGGCTTTGACCGACTAATTTCAATGGGAAAGCGGTTAAGGTGACTGAGCAAATCTCCTCCATTGATACTCCCCCTACTGACTTGCAGCCAAGTGGCAACCTCCCACTAGAAAAAGTGATACCTATGCGGAAGTGCAAAAACTGCTTTCCGGCAGTCATGAGACTAGTAACGGTGCCAAGATGGTGAAGGAAGGAACCGCATCAAGTGCGGAGTGAATTTGCCCTTTTTCCATGGCGCATGGTAGTGATGTAATCGCCGTGGCAGCTACGGGGAAGAGGCTTGAAAGAACCCCAGAATGACAACAACAAAAGAAGTACAAGCTGCATCCAGGTCATGGAGGAATTGGACTAGCATTTGCTAACAACACATTTGTAAAATGAAGGAGTTTTGTGGCAGATAAAGCCTTATTTAAAAGCCGACCGGCACTTGCCCTGAACGCTTCCATTAGCATATATGGATATATACTGATCGCGTGTGGATCTAAATATCCTCCTTAAAAGGAGTTCAAGTTGCACCCTAACTGTCTGAGTGAGTAAATGATCGTATAGCATGTTACAACATAGGTACAGGTTGAAAAATATTGAACTTCCCCTTTAACTGGTGTTGCATGCCTTGGGAATGAAGATGACTTTCATAATATGGAGAGTGGAAAACTTCGGATGTTGATAAATAACCCAACTTGCACACAGCAAAAGCAAAAATCTGCTGCACTGGCGGGAGCATTAACTATAGTTTACCATGACTATATATGATATGTGAGCCAATAAATGAGCAAAGTCATTATAAACACTTGTTGCAACATTCTGCCTCTCACTCAGTGTTATCTGTGGAAAAGTACCAGAGCACGCAGTGTCACTACGGTGGATTCCCCTGTTGGTTTACAGCAAAGCCTTAGGGAGGAGGACGGGAGGGGAAAGAGCTGCACTGAAACAAGCAGTGTGTATGTGTGTGTGTGTATGCGTGTGTGTGTGTGTGTGTGTGTTACGAGAGCGAAAAAGATTGAAACAAGTTAGTGATACAATGGTGGTTGCCTCTCAGGCGGTTTAGCAGTGGAAAGTTACCTAGACAATAGAGCAGCTGGGAATATTCGGATGAAGAAAATAAACAAACCACCTTGAGTTTAATGACAGAAACAACAGCAAAAAATTCTCCCATTCAAGAATTTTCTGTGATAAAACATATGTGTCATGTTGGTTTTATATTTAAAGAGGCAATAAAATTCACATGTTTGCATTTCACAGTCATATCTGCCATGTTTTTTACATACCAAAGCCTTCCAGCCTGTCCTTATCTGCAACATATCGGTAGAAGGAAATGCCAGCAAACACACAACCAATCAGACGCACATGAAATGCATACCACTATTCAGTTGAGTGAGATACGTTACTGTAAGGATCAGCAGTTTTCAGTCTGTGTGCAACAGGAGTTCTCATTTCTGATCTGAAACAACCACTTCTCATTGCAATGCAGCATGTAAGCCTTCTGTTTCCAAAGCAATCTGCTGTTATGACCGTTGTAAATGGCAAGAACCTTTTTGGTTTGTAGGAAACAAAGCAGGCTGTTGTATAAATTACCACCAAAACATGGGCGGATCTACAGGGGGGCAAGGAGGGGCAACTGCCCCTCTGGTTTATAGCCTTGCCCCGCCAATTGCCCCCCCAACAATTATGTGTTTAAAATAATACTTGTAAAACCAGATTGTTTGAATGTCTAAAAGCATATTTTTGCATTGAAAAAAGTGAATGTTTTACCAAAAAATACATAATTTAAACTAAGGTCTTGGGTACCTGAAAAGTTTAGTTACGGCCCTGCGTCGGAAGCCGTTTACCTCCCGCTGTGCGACAGTGCGCCATGCAGTGTCACGGCTAGTGAACAGTGATGGGGAATAACGGTGTTAAAAGAAACACCGTTAACTAAAGGCGCTAGTTTTTTCAGTAACGGGTAATCTAACTAATAACTCTGCTCATCGTTACAACACCGTTACCGTTACTGATGTTTACTGACAGCGCGTTACTTTTATACGATGAGATTCATTATTGTTTTGGGCAAACCAAACTTTTACGTTTGTCGGTACTATAATGCGTTGCTGCTGGTGAGGAGGCGGAGGGACATTGGTGAAACTGGAGAATAAACTGAAGGTCATGTGTTCTGTTGTGAGCGGTGCTGGCTGAGAATAAAGAAGCATCTCGTGTTGGAGAAGGAAGTTGTCTGCAGGAGACGCAACAGCGTTGCATTATGATTCTGCTTGACGTGAAATGAACAGTATACACAACACAACACGGCCACCTCGGCATCGGTTCTAAATCCTTTCAGATCATGTAGCTCCCGTCATTCACAATGTAAGCAAAATGACTGGTGGCGGTGTGGTTGTTTGCTACATAAATAAATTTAAGTTGTTTGTCAACAAGGAGTATTGAAAAATGTCAAAATCATTAATTCTGTCTGTATTTAGCCCAGCAAAGTATGTCACTAGATGGCTCTATAATACCACAAGTTAATGAGTTCAGCAACAGCTGACGGGAAATAGAAAAAAAACAGCTGATGGGTCAACAACTTGCTGAGTGTTGGTAACTAAGAAGCTAAACAAGACGCTAACAGAAGTCAGGCAGGTGCTTCGTTTAATCGGCCTGTCTGATGGAGAGGTGAAGGCAGGAGAGTGGAGCTACGTTAGCTATGTTAGCTACGTAGCTAGCTTAATGACAGGCACCGCTTTCTTCTCCTGGAAGTTGTGGGCTCGGGTGAAGGCTACTTACCGAAGGCAGATGGAGGCTCTGCTGGGGAGACAGATCCTGTAGTTTTAATCATGGAGGGACCTGCGGCAGCACCTCACTTCAGAGCATTACTGGGATCGGATGAGGGAATTTCCCTGACAGCGGCATCATCCGGACATAACTCCTGGATGAAATGATAGTCAAACTTGATGTACAATAAGCGCTTTCATATTCGCAAATGATATTCTCCATTTTCGCGAATTTGCTCCAATCAAGTGAGTAAATATCAGGGGAACGCTGCTCACGGAGCTGCCTGACAGAGCTAACTGCTACCTGCTAGCAGAGGGAGGGGACATGTTTGCAGCACATGGTAGCAGTGATTGACAGATGTCAGACTCTTCATCAAACACTCCTCTGGTTCTGATTGGTTGTTCTATCTATCTATA
>JBBDHI010000008.1:2222563-2235072 GCA_037177115.1 Craterocephalus stercusmuscarum
GCGACCCAATTGGATTAAGCGGTACAGAAAATGGATGGATGGATACTTCCGACGTAAAAAAAATCATGTAGCCACTGTTTCAGTGATCTGGCTCTGTGGAGGATCTATCCCTTCATCAGACCTGTTGTCAATGATTTTTGCGTGGCATACCTCAGGCTTTTTTCCATTTCCCTTCATTAGGAAAGGCTTCTTGACACCCATCCGTCATGGAGATTATTTCTGATCAGGCTTTGGTGAACAATAGATGGATCAACTGAAGGTCAAGACGCATCTCTTAGGTCTTAGTTTAGGTGTTTGGTCTTAGTTTACGTTGAATATGTCCTCATTTCTCCAGGAATTAATTTATATTAGGGGTGCACCTATCGATCGGCTGGCTGATATATCGGCCCTGATTTCCTTAATTTTGGGGGTTCGGTGATCAATCTTTTGAGCTAGTTTTGTGTTTACAATATAAAAACTAGAGCAATGCTCAAAGCTTTTCATTTATATTTTTAGAAAACTAGCTGGTGCAGTTAAAAAGTTCACATTGTAGTATGGGTATTTTTTGTTTTTCAATAAAACAAAAATGGTACATTGAAGATGTAAGCTGTTGAGTCAATTATAAAGGAAAATCAGTATCGGCAGGACAGATTTTTAAAGATTGTGATCATCAAGAAATCTGCAATCGGTGCACCCCTAATTTAGGTTTTTTTTTCATTTTCAAGGGTGATACTCCTCTTGCCTCTGCTTATCAAGTTATTTGTGGAATTTTCCCCGATACAATTCAAAGAATGTGAGCAAATTATATGTTTTTGTGACATACGTTTGTGTCACAAAACTATAACTAACTGATATGAAATGGCCCTTGAAATTTTCATGGTCAGTTTGATAAAGTGTGGTTTCATATCTTCATGCAATTGTTATCATTATCCTCGGAGATTCAGTCAATGAATTATCGAGGCCTCAAAAGCTCTCTTTGGTTTATCAAAAAGTTATAGCTCCTTTAAGACTTTAAAGTTAATGAGCCTGAAAGGCAGTCTAGGAGGAAAGTATGGGTATTTTAAACTTTCAGACTATGGTGTATTTGCCATAAATCTGTAGAGAAACCAGTCTTTCAACTTGAAATAATAATGCACATATTGAGGTCTCAAGTTCATAGCCGAGATGACCACATTAATATGAACTCTAATCTAAAGCAACGTCTCTACATCCGGAGGGTGCAGCTATACTCACACTTCAAGTTCACAATGAAAAGCTACAATACACCACTTGGATGTAGGCTTGGAACACCTTCCCATGAATAACACACATATGACATCCTAGCACTGGATAAGTAGAATAGTTGGCTCATACCGGCAATGACTTAATAATTTCTCATAAAAGATGTCGCACCAAAAAGGAGTTGGCTCAGTCTGTGTTTCTACTACTTTTCAAGTTGAAAGACGCACCCTGCTCCCCCTAATCTATATGCACTTTCCGAGCTTCAATTCAACAAAAGGGGGGTCCCCGTGACGAGCTGTTGTCACGCGACTATTTGACCGTTAGCCGTAGTTCTCAACCGAATCTAACAGGCAGGCTAACGTTGACAACACATTAAGTATATATGCGGTCCTAATGGACCTTCACGTAAATATAATCGTATATCTTATCACGCCGAGGCGTAGATGTAAACAAACCAATCTGCTAACCCTGCCCAGCCCAACGGCCTCGGACTGAACCGAAGGTAAGCGTCAACGTTACCTGTCCTGACTTTAACTAGCTAACGAGCTAACGGTACCCCCACACACAGACACTCGTAAGAGCGGCGCCTCGCCGTTGCCCGGTGGACCAGTAAAATCTCAAATGTCATATTTAAAATATAATAATAACTCACAATATTCCGGAGCAGGTGGTACAGACGAAGGAACCCACTGTCATGTTGACATAGGTTGGGCCGCGTTGGTCGCAGTCGAAGCATTTCCTATTCGCGGGCAGGCTAGTCATTTCGCGCAGCATCTTTAGATGAGTCTCCTCCTGTTTTCGCTTCGCGCTCGTCGCCATGGCGGAATAAAAGCGGCTGGTGTCACCAGGGTTTAAAAAAAAGAAAGAAAGGAAGGGGGGGGTTTAGTCAAAAGACCCGGCACAGAGCGGGCGTCTTTACGGCAGACTTGCCGCGTCTGAGGCGGCGACCTGGGTGACACCTTACTGAGGTACAGCGGATAGATTGGGCGACTGACAAACTACTTCTTCTACAAAACAACACTCGCACAGTCAATACTGCCAGCGCCCCCTGTTGGCTTGTAATGACAAATTGTACTTTTTTAACCCTATGTCAGTTAAGAAAAAAAACATGTTTGGACTTATTTTATTTCTTAAACTAGGCTAAATTAACAACATCTCTATGCATTTTCAGTTTTTTTTTCTGGCGGAGTATTTAGGGTTATTACCTGTAGGCAACATTGTATTATAATTTATTATAATGGTGCATAAGTTAAAAATATTTTCTTTTCATATTAATAGAGGGTTATCAGGTTATAAAAACATGTTATTTTAAAAGTATTATGAAATGAATTTATTTAAAGATGCAGTGTGTAACAAAATCAAAAGTCAATGGAAGAAAAATTTTACATATTAAAGCTGTGCTTTCGTTGTTTTACCACTTTATATAAATAACTGTTGTGTTTTTATTCGCTTACAATGACCCCTTTATATCTTCTTGCCATGGGTCCAGATACATGCCATCTGCCATATTTATTCCATAATTATTACTGTAATATCGCTGAATGAAGAAGCAACTCTGTAAGAATCCTCTGAGCTTTAAAACTCCATTAAACTGCTTTGTTTGATAGGAACTACAGCACCGTTTGGGATGAGTAATGCCTTAAAACAACCACAGAAGAGAAAAGTACACATGTACATAATGATAAAATAGTTACCTGTGGTGCAACCGAGGCCACTAGATTCACTCACAAATGAGAGTGTGTTTATATCTGAAAGAATTTTGGCCACTGACGGCCACCATCCAATTCACAACTGTGATTGTTATGTGAAGTTTTTTCTATGACCATCTCGAAGTCAGTAATTCTACACACTGTGCCTTTAAACAGTTGATTGTCTGAATGTCAATTCAGTGGGTGGGAAGGAGGAGCACACACAAAGAAAAAGGGGTAGCACATGCAGATGAGATGACACCTTCAGATTAAAATAAATTCACTTCTCGCCCAATGGGGTTAACTTCCTGAACTTCCGGATTCCTAGGGGAATGCTCTTACTGGCTGATCAGAATCTGTAAATTCTGGAAGTTAACCCCATTGGCAGAGAAAGAGCGTGACGCCAAGGCTAAAAACTAGCCGCTTTCGCTAACTAAAATGGCCGGACGTAATATCAGGTATAGGTCCTTTAATTACTTCTGCATAAAGACTATAATTCATTGAGCCAAAAGGGCAGTTTTCAAAATTTACCGGTATTATCGGTCATTTAATTATCAAATATCACATTTTATGAATCTTATTAATAAAATGTAAACAGTTAGGACAGACAAATATCACCCACACACACAATTTGTGAAATGATGCTGTATAAATACTCCATTTTGATCAAGAATGTGATGTGTAACTTAAACATTAATTACTTGCTGCATTCACTTCCATCTAGTGATTAGTCCAGTTTTGCAATAAATACATATAGGGGAATAGGGGGTGGGAATATACCTCATGTCATGGCTCCGGGCCTGCCCTGCCCTTGGGAACAACTTATTGAAATGAATGTCTTAAAGAGTCTAGGTGTATTTTTTTTTACTCTACACAAACTTCATGTCAAAACAAAGATCAGAACCAGTTACAAGAAACTGTTGTTAGATTGCATTGTTTGATCATCATTGCTTCATTTCAGTGAATGTTTCCATTCAGTCTAGTTTGACTTATGTTGCTGCATTTTATCAGAAGTGAACATTACACTTTATGCACTGCAACTTCACTAAACCCTTACATTCAGGGTATTTACCCTATGTCCTTTGTCTCCACCCAAATAGACCAAAGTCCTATTTAATAGTATACTAAGGCCATCAGAGTACAGTAATAGCCTAAACCTTCCTTTACTGCTATCAACATAAAACTCCATGATTTTAAACAGCTTGTACATTTAATATAATACACATTAGCAAAATGCCCTGCTGCCATAGCAATTTTATAGAGGTTCACTGTTGCCCAAAGGCAACATATTGTGCAGATTTTCATAATGGCATGTTGTTGTTTTAGGTTACTGTTGCATTTTAACAAGTTCCATTTTTTAAATTACTAAATAACTTTAATTAAACTATAAAAAATATAGTTTACACATCTTTTAGTGTAAATTGATATTTTTCCAGAAGGAAAAGGGCCTGAAAATTATGTTTTCACACCCTTGTTGAGCCGCAAAATTGTTATGGACTGCTAATGGTTTTCCCTCCTTTTAAAAGGATCGTTCAAAGGGATGTAAAATGGAGATGCAGGTTTGTCTGAAGCCAAAACGTTACTATAGAGCGTTAACATTAGCATTCTTTAACTAAGAAAACATTGAAATGTTGGTATTAACATAGTTTGTATTCAGTCACAAGAATATGACAATCAATCACACTCATCAATTAATTTAATCTAAAAAATAATCAAATAAAATGATGCATTACAAAAATGTAAAAATAATGTATTTACACATTCAGAATTATTTTCTCCAGACACTTTCAATGGAGCACTTTAGTCCATGTTTTAACATTCAAGTCTTTAGTCTCTGCCTTGGCTCCTTTTATACAACAGGTGCTCATTGAATATCCAGCAAAGACACATAGCCTGTCTCCAGTTTTGGCTTGAGGAGATGCCATCCCAACAGTGACAGCACTGTTCTCTCATTCAGAGCCGTCCTCCTCCTGCTCTGCTCATCTTGATGCGTTTGCAGGAAACTGTTTGATGCGCCGAGGAGTCAGTCAACTGCATTGTTGTGAACTCTGCTCCTCAAACAGCAGCGGATTATTATATTGTCATCAGGTAACTGCTTCGATGCAGAGACAAACAGGTGGAAGTCCATGTTTGCATGGTTGCTTGATTTGGTCTCTTGTAATTGAGGTCTTTGTAAAGGCGGAGGCTTAGCTTTTAAGCTACCCAAGAAGCAGCTGGTCCTGGAACAATTTCAACTAAAAAATACAATTTTGTGAAAACACTACAGAAAGGCAAAGCAATGATTTTGTACAAATAACATTTTTTTCAACTAATATTCAGGAATGTCAACATCATTACTCTTTCCTTTTTTTATTTCCACGCATTGAAGATGTAACTTCCCCAGGCTGTAGGAGAATAGAAAGGAAAACATGTTAGGACAAGTGAACTTGGCTGCAGACAACTGATCCATGTAGATCAAGGGAACAATAAAGTACTCCTCCTTTAAGTTCTTAGGTTTTAAGCATCAGGACATAACCCTGATAGCAAAAATCTTCAACCCACATGGGCATTTTTGTTTTGCTGTTGCCTAAATGTGAGTGTAGCTGCAGGAACTCAGTCACATAACCCCCACATGTGGCCCACAAGGAAATGACTATAAGAAAGGCTTCTGGTCCGCTTCTGGCCCTCGTAACTGAGTCATTAAGTGCCAAAAGAGCAGTGACATGACTTATTAAATTGTTCAATTTATTTAACAAAAACTCTAAAATGAAGAAGATAAAAACAACTACAAAACATCCCAAGATTCAGTAACAATGAGAAGATGAATGATGAATGTACTTTCTCACCATAGAATGATGGACCTCAAGCAAACGTTGCTAGTTTTTCCTCATTTCCAGTTATTTTTGCTATTTACCTTCTATCCTCACCTCCAACTCAGTTTCAACTCAGTTTCCAGCCACAGACGACCATTATTTTTCTTCTTTTCAGACACACAGAACTTCCTGCTCACTTGTCAATCTTTGACTGCTCCTGATATGACATTACCCTCAATTTAAGAGCTCTGATTGGTGGGAGCTGTGACTGAAAGAGACTTCATCATCGTGTCTTACCGTGTGTGTTCACACCGGACGGGGTAAGATTGTTCACACATACAAAGTCAATGTGAAGTTAATGTACAGCCGCGGAAAGACGCAAGTTTGCTTGGAGTGGCGCGTTTCAAGCGGATTTGCAGCTTGAAGCGCCCAAATCGGGCTGTTTTTATGCACAAATGAAGTCTTCGGTATTCTGACTTCCAAAGCAGGTACAACACCGCAACTCTCTGGTAGTACTCATAGCCTGTCTCCGTCATGTGGCTGCCATGTTGGTGACGTGTGAACAGCCGTGTCCCCTGACTCGCAAGTAAGTGCTTTTCTCGCTCATATCAAGTGAGTTCACATTCAGTATACGCGCATACAAACCTATGTAGGGACAGGAAATTGCGCTCTTGGTGTGAACACACAGAAAGTAGTGATAGGGATGAGAATAGGATCAACAATGGCGTTATCGTGGATAACTTTACCATGCGGTCTGTGAATAAACATTAAACATTGTTGCTGGATTGTAAACCCCGATAGAAATGCCTGGAAAACTCAGAACTAAAAGGAGATGCACTTTCTTTTCACATGATCATATTTTATCATTAATCCAGCTGTGACTGATTTATGCTGATAATGTTTGACTCGGCTCACATGATCTCTCTTCCTGGTAACTCTGAAGAAGTCCTCTATGCGAGTTTGCTTGTTGTATCCGGCCGCCTTCTCTTTTTCCCGTTCGTTCCGAATATTTTCTCGCTTCTCACGGAACCTTTCCATTCGGCGGCGGACCCTTTCCTCTCTAAAACCAAAGTAGTAACACAGAGTTTTAGGAAATTTATCGTTTGAAAGATCCACAACACCACTGAGATGAGTCCTTACTTGGTGCGCTTGACGTGACAGAGGAACTTCACCAAGGCTTCTTCATCCGGCTCAGTCCAGACCAGTTCAGGAACCACCGTCTGAGGTCCATCCAGGAATATCTTCCTTGCCTCTTTTTATTTCCAGAAATGGGGAACAGGGTGGGTCTGAAGGTAAGCAGATTGGATCTTATTTTCTTGTAAAGCAGAAACAACACAACAGAGGCCATTAGCAGCAAGTGTGTGTTACCTCTCTGTTGATGTGTAAAACCACGTTCTCAATGCTTCGATGCCTCTGGATCAGCTTCAGAGCCCTCTTAGGACCCAAACCAGGTATTTTGTCACAGTAGTCACAACCCAGCAAAATACAGAGGTCAACCAGCTGAGGGGAAAAAGAACGAAGGCAGATTTCATTGTGTATCTCCACAGAACTGTGATATTTATTTAAGTTGATTAATGGAAGAAACTGAATGTCATCAAAAACAAAACGGATGAATATTTCAGCCTTACCTCCTCGTGACTAATTTGGAGTTTGTCTAAGAGTTTGGGTAAGGAATATTCAACCACATCACTGCAGAAAACAAGAACATAACAAGATTCAGGGCCAGTCTTCAAAAGAAGCAGTTTCCTGGGTTTCCATAAATTACGTTGGGGAACTGGAACTGGGTACAACATCAGCTGTAGCAGCAATATGATTGGAAATTTAAATTGCGATTATTTAGGACTTCCACTCACACAGTTTGTTTCTACAGTTTGAATAGCTCTAAGAAATGTTGGAGGACCTGTGACATGGTTGGGGAGTATTCCCACATTTTCTAAGACAAAATAAAAATCCTTTAGGCATGCATCGGGGAAGAAATAGGAAAAAATCTGCAGGATATACCTCAGGAACCCCTACTGTTCCTGCTGGAAATAATCCCAGAGCAACAATTCTGCACAGACCAGACAACTTACTGCATATGCCCCTGACGGTGGCAAGGAAATCCATCTCTATCAACAGGATGAAACCAAACCCCCTGAAATCCTGCAGGCTCCCTTGATTCAGAAGAAGATGGGCTCCGGTTCATGAATATCTCGATTCATTTCTTATTCATTTATTTTTGTATTAACAATACTCTGTTTTCTCGGTCCCCTAATCTGTGTGAGCCAGCTATATGAAACAGGCATCACCCACTGTTTGGGCGTATATCTGTACATATACCGACACCTACCCACATTCTGAACACCACGCAGAGATCTCAGTGACCACAATCACTGTAACCTCATGTATAGGTAATAATTCAAAGCCCACACTCAAGGTAAATGTGTTGCATTACATATTTCCCTGTCACTGTTGAAACTGTCAAAGTAAAAAAAAAAACATGGACTAAAATTTTAAAAACAATAAAAAACATGTTTACATCCTGGAATGTGACATTCCCCTCTTGCCTTTGACCGTGTCATCCATTTGTTCTACTTCACTTCATTAGATTAGACGTTTGCATAGATAATGTTCACATATTTTTCTCTGATCTGATAGAACTGTAGAGCTACAGATGCTTCATCACAAAGGAATATTCACAATCATTAGAAGTGGAGAAAAAGGTTTATTTTAGATGCATTGTGATGCGGACGTGAACGATTTGGGGTCAATGCACAAATGTTAAGATACTTTTACTTAATATAATTTTTTAAATAAAAGCACAATGTTAAAGAAAACAAAAGGATCTTGGGGAACTTGAAATGACTGAAGTACAGATCCCGTGTACATACCAGACAGGATGGCTGAGTGAGTGTTTCAGTCTGGTTTTCAAACACTGCATACCGAGTCTGTACTGCGGGACACTGTGTGGTTTTGGTACTGCTGGACCTTCTACACAGCGGATCATCAGATCACACAGTCTTGCCTGGAGACTTGGGTTGACGGTCAGGGTGGGATTTAGATCTCATTTATCCAAATGGAATTCTAGTGTCCAGACTGGAGCTGCCAAATCCTCCACTGCAGTGGTGCCCAACCAATTTTCCTTGAGGACCCTGTTGTGGATCCTCAATATCACAGGAAGGCAGTGATTTACTGGTTTCCGGGATAACACCGTTGTGTCCTCAGCGAGGCAGGAGGCACGGTTTGTGCCATCCACAAAGAATCCCGTCCAGTGGAGACAGTCAGTTACCAATACTAAACCACTTTAAAAGACTAAGGGCCTCTCTAAAGTTTAACAAGTGTGTTCATTAAAGAAGTGAAGTAATGCAATACGCAAACCTCAGGGGCAGATGGCTGGAGAGACGTGAAGAAGCTTGCCCCTGCTGACTAAGAGGCTCGCCTAGCTCCACCTACTCAGTCACTACAATGACCACTCCTTAACTGGTCAATTTCCACAACAATCCCCTTCATGCAGCTCCTAAAAAACACCCCACCCCACCGTGCTGAAACCATGCTTGGTTTTATACTTTCAAAAGTGAGATTTTCACCATAGTTCATGTACTCTGAGTCCTATCCTTCGATGAAGCCATAGTTAAATTAACAATACATTGGGCTTCATGCAACATTTTCGCATTCTTGTCGTAACTTTCTCTTACTTCCTCACCTACAATGAGCTCCTACGAGTGTGCCACGTCAGATTCAAGAAACGCTCTTAACGTCAGATTAATGCGTAAATGTCCTTCGTAAACTTGAACGTAATTGAGCGCGCGTTCACAAGGATTGAGAATTTGCATAATTAACGCCCCTATAACTCCATATAAGGCCTGACCTCCCATGCTTGTCAAAAGGTGTTCATTCACAAATATGGCATCAAGGTCAAATAAGAGGAATTTCACCAGTTCTGAGATCGAGGTTCTGCTGACTGAGATCAACAAAGTGAAATCGATCATTTTCAGTCAGCTCAGTCAGACTGAGGTAAAGTTAGTTTTAGGTTTAATATTCAACTGATATTTGGACTTCCAGTCACCCGACCTAGTGCCGCTTTGTCGTAGGGTTCAGATCTTGGTTGAAGATATAAAACCGTTGCAGTGTGCCTCTCAACCCCACGGCAAAGCGGCATTGGGTCGGGAGACAGGAAGTCTGAATATCTGTTGAATATCAAACCTAAATCTAACTTTACCGGCAAAAGCCAAACTGTGGGACAAAAGCAAGTGCTATAAATGAACTTAAAATGTTATTCAAAAGCATCAATTGACCTGTACTTTGAAAGTAACGCAATCAGGTCAAAAACTTTGTGAATAACATAATTTCTAATTTGAGCTGCAGAGCTACAAGTTATATTATGATGTACTGTATTTTATATTTTTAAATGCACAATTGCGCCTATATCACGAAAAATGCAATCCTTTGGTGAAAAACATAGATTTGGATATCAGCGGAGTAATTGCATAAGACTCTGCATCACTAAATCCGTTCGTACCAGATGGGAGAGTAGAAATACGAGAAAATTGGTGAATTTTCTCCTAAATTGCTCGTACGAGCCATTTAAGAATTAATTTGTTTGTACGAGTGCTTCTTACATGAGGCCCATTGTCTTGCTTTTTATACATAAAATAGGGACAATATGTGGATATCAATCACAATGGCTCTGAATGATCTAAGCCTCGAGGTGTTCTTTGGGTGACCCGGTTAGGAACCACAATTCTCCTACAACTCTCATTTGTGGAGTGCCTCAAGGCTCCTTGGACCTCTTCTTTTTACATTTTACTTGATCCTGTCTTTTTTTTTTTCAATATTTAAGTGAGCGCAGCACATCCTAACACTTCTATTCTGATGACAACCAGATGCACACACAACAAAACGATTACCTGACTGGATCAATAAAACATGGATGTCATCAAATATTTTGCACTTAGACAAAAACACTGAGGTGTTGCTATTTTCTTTAACTTTGGAAACCATGAAACCGAGGAACCATTTATTTTTTGGCATCATCTTGTTTAGACTACAGCTAGGCACTGTACGTTGGGCTCAGCAAGACCTCCCTCAACTGGCTACAGCTGGTCCAAAATGCTGCTGCTCGGCTTTAAACAGGCACATATAAACAAAAGGTATTCATTCCGGTCTTGGCGTCCCTTCTTCGGCTCTCCATTGGTTTTAGATTTGATTTTTTAAATTCTTTTGTTTGTTTTTAAGAGCTTCCACAGTCTCGCCCCACAGTTTCCACTCAGAAAGTAGTTGCATTCAAGTCGTCACAGAGGGAAAAATTATGCATCAATAATCATTGTATAATCTCATCACAGCCATCTGAATCGATTCCTGCCTCTAACATGTGCTATCTTCATTCATTCTTCAACAGTAACACATTTACTGATATTTACACATCTTAAAAATTTAAATAGAGTAGATATACTCATGTCGTCATGGGTATGCAATTTTAAAGGCCCAAAAATCTGGAACTGGGTTCAGAGGGTTAAAGTGGACTTATTCATTTTTTCTGCCTTGGGCTGCTTTGCAATTATTTCTACATAAAATGAGCTTTCTCCTGAGGGAAATGGCTTCCTGAAAGTTAGAGGAAACAGGGGAAGTTTCTTCTGATTGGTCCAGTTCCAAGAGGTGATATGGAGCGATGGACGACAACATGTATGCAACCAATCCGGAAGCTCATCCAGGTTGTAAACAAACGAAAACATTTGACAAACATGCCATAGTTTTAAGCATTACATCACCTGAAATCAAGCCGTGCAGGTTTGAGACAGATTTAGATCCTGAATGTGACAGCGAACACAAAAAAGATCTGTCCGGGAAATATGCTCATTACCTGCAGCTGCACACACACTCATCCTTCAGAAATCCTGATTGTTCCCAGAAGTGCTACTGACCTCAATTAAACCGCCATTAATTCTGCACATTTACAAATCATTAGCCTCGTAGCATGATTAACTAAGTCATTTTTAGGCTAATTGTGATTTCCGCCTAACTATTATCTATTATTGCGGATTCACAGTGAATCATTGCCTATAAAACCTTAAAATGTGACTCCAATGAAATGATTTGCTAATGATGGCAAAGCAGTGTTTTATGTCAGAAAGGCTGCTGCTGTGATCTGTGAGATGAAAAAGAAACACTTTTCTTCCTTTCTGTGGAACACTAGTTTAAAATAGCTCAGTGGCAAGCCACCAGCTGGCAGGATGTGCTCGGATTTTTGGACTCCTGGCCTCCTCTCCGATAAAGAGGATATCACTACAAGAGAGCAAGCTGTGTCAAAAGGACACATTTTGTGTATTTATCAGTTATATGTGAACACGGGTGTGTTCATCCATTGACATAAGTCATAAATCCAGTGTTTTTCTCTCAGGTCTTAAGTTCTGAAGTACCGAGGGGGTTAAAATGCAAAACCCACGAAAAACACAGCATTACAGAGACAATATACTTTCCCTAAAGAACAGACCCTTGTTTGCATGTTCTGCTTTAAAATCTACACTCAACATCCGCTTTATAAGGAGCATCCCCATGAAGTCTGATGAGAGACAAGTTTGGTAGAAAGAAACAGAAAATCTGAGTGTGAGCAGAGACGTGTTCTGGGACGACTGGAAGAGAAAATATACAGCTTGATAAAACTAAACAGTGGGTTGTGTTTGCACTTTTCTAAATTATGGTCACCAAATGTTAAGTCACACTCTGCAAGCCTTTCATGGCCTACCTGGGGGAGACTGTGACACGCTTACTTTGTGGCCGGCTGTGCTCCGAATGAATGAAAAGACTCCTATACTTTAGACTTTTTCGATTGTCAAATGAGATGCAATTTAAA
>JBBDHI010000008.1:2296034-2307041 GCA_037177115.1 Craterocephalus stercusmuscarum
GTTTGTGGTACTGATGGGCATGGCTGTCTTCGTAATATTTAAATTTATTTATATATGTACGTTTGTTAAAGGAAATTTTTCCATATCATGTTTCAAAAGAAGAATGTCCTGGAGGTCAGATGCTGGAAAAAAATTACTTTGATTTGACCTTATTTTTATTTTATTTGTATCTTATTTCACTTACTTTTATTCAGTTTTGTGGTTTTTATTTTTGTTACAGCATGTTCCAGCCATTTTGTCAGTAAATTGCTGCACCAAGTATCTTTTTTTTAACAAAAAGGAAAGTTGTTCTATTTGCAGCCTCTGACTCTCCTGACGATGTCAATAACAGATTTACACAAACAGTGGATAAACATAAATATTACCAGACAGCATCCAAACAACAAACCAATAATAAAAGATTATGTTTGAGTTTATTTTATGAGTGTGACCAGATTATGGGCAAATAATAATAATAATAGAAATAACAGAAACTGATTTCCAGCACAGAAGTTGACAACATGATGAAGTGAAAAGTTTAATTATGGACATTTGATAAAATAAGTGCTGTTTTGTTAGGAAGAGGGAAAATCCCACAGCGACACATCTGAGCTTTAACAAATCATGCAGCTGCTGCTTCGCTGCAACCTGAGACTGGACGATAAAGTCATGCAAAGCGACTTTATAAAACATTTTTATATCAGCAATGTTAAAATTCTCTTTATTTTTTATCCTTAAGACTTTTTTCCCAGCAGCACAGCAGACCAGAACCCAAGGCAAAGTTTCTAAATCTTTCAGGTACATCGTGGCTTACTGTGACCTCTGACCTTTTTGCTTCTCTAGATTAATAGAGACTGTAAAACCTTTGAAGGATAAGAGTCACATTGAAATCCGATTGGACACCTCAGATGATTGACAGGTCACTGGGAGGACAGAAATGTCTCCCTAGATCTGCATGGATCACCAGCATCACTACACCAGTTTGAAATTTGAATTTTCTTGACTGGCTCTCCTTTAAAAATACTGACATGGCTTCACATTTCCAAAAGAGACTTAGACCTGTACAACTACTAATGTTATTAACTTAAAATTAGCATGAAGCTAGCAGTGCTAATCTAGTTCTATGCACGCACCAGACTCATTTTGATCACATGTGGGGAAACCATGCCATGTTTTTGATGTATTTAGGGACTACACATCAACTCAAGATTGTCATATTGGAGCTATAAATAAGATGCTCAATGATTAGCCTTGCAATGTCTAACCTATAGCACTAAATGACGCAGTCACTGCTGAAACTAAAGTTTCTTTTTTGGCTTCAACTTCTAAATAGTTGGTTTAACCTCATAATAAATAGTGTAATTTCTCATAACGATATGAATAGTGATTCCCCTCATAAAACTTGATAAACATTCCTCTGCAGAAACACCTTTCACCTTGTCCACAATGTGAGGAATCTAAATATATGACTGAGCAAACCCCCTGCAGTCTGAACTTAAGCCAGCTGCTTTGTGTCCTGTCTTTCATTACTGGACGAACTGATTAGTCCAGGTGTATCTGACCTCAGTAAATGTCCAGACACACCTGGATTAATTAAATATAGGAGTAATTAAAGACATGACACAAAGCAGCTGGCTTAAGTTCAGGAAGTAGTTGAGTTGTGCATAAAGCCCAGTTCTGGAAATGATTTCCCTCCTCCTCTCTCTCATGTCCTGTCCTTCAGGTGTATTAGTCATGTCGGCTTACATCGCGGTGAACCTGTTGCTACATCACTTCAGGCAAAACATGTTTTTACAGGTGTTTAGCCATTTTAATAGTGAATCACCTTTTTTTTATTACATCATCAGCATCAGCAAACACAAGATAGTTATAAACAATGCTTTTAACCTGCAAGTTGCCCTTTAAACAGGAGGCTAACAAGGATGCTAGTTGGTTTTAAAGTAGGTACTAGATGAAAATGTGGAGAAATATATCATATAACAACCTTGATTTTGTAGAAGAAGATATAATTATGAAGAGAAAGGGAGATATTTTAGTCCTGTTTAGAAGGAAGGACAGAGATCAGGTGGAGATGGAGATGGACCCTAGCCCCAGTATCAGCAGCGTGACATGAAGCTAGTCACAGGATCCAGTCTACCACCACCACCAGACAGTAAACCAGACCTGACAACCCTACTACCATATGAAGCTTCACATACTGCACTAAAAACCACCACCCTAACTTATACTGGATTTATTTTTGGTCTGATTGGTGCATCCTCATTGCAGCTATGGAGGACACGAAGGACACCATCATCAGTTTATATGAGGGTCTGAGCTGCCTTCGCTGTCAGTCGCCAGAGCCGCTAGAAGTTTTCTAACAGAGGAAATAAATAGTTCTGGCTTCCCTCTGTATGTGACTGAAAGAGATTTTGTTGGAGTATTGTTAATGTGATCAACATGAGGCTCCTGTTTTGTTATCAAAGATCCCAGAGAGACAAACTGGGTTATTTTAGTTGAGATGAGTGAACAACGTTAAAGGTTAATTCTCTGAATCTCCTTCATTTAACAAATGTCCCGTCAAACAGAAGGATGAGATCAGTGGTTTAAGAGATACTCAGGAGGAGTTCATAGAAGAGACCAGCAGCCATGATGAACATGATGCCAGCAGTGTCAACGCCGAGCAGAAAAAGTCCAATTCAGTTGGGAATATAAATTGTTACGATATTGAACAGAATGTTTCTTGTTGATTGAATTATTGTTTATTGTGGTTGAAATCTATTTTTCTAATGAAGTTGCTCCACATGTTGCCTTCAAGGGTGTCTGGGATTGCAGGATTTCTGTTTTGCCACATCAGATCACATCTAGTTTCATAGTTTCCATCGACCCCAGCAACAGAGGCAGCACGGGCACCGGTGGAGGAATTTGATCAAATCAGATCATTCCTGCACTGGAGCCAATTTGATTAACCGGTTTACATAACTCAGTTAAGATTGGTTTTTAATGAAATTTCCAGGAAATCTTAGAAATGGAATAAAGGTGATCTGAATCATAGTAAAGGATCCTTTACGATGGGGAGATAGGAGCTCTAATTGTAAAAAGATCCCTAACTCTAAAATTCTGCCCGCGCAATCATTGTCAAATGTTACAATGGCTTGATCTGAGAGCTTCCATACTTTATATTCTAGTTGTGATCAGCTGAGTGCCGTTTGACGCTTACTGAGGTTTGTTTTTCTGTCTCTTAACCATTTGTCCCCTTACAGTTCAGTTACTCAGCTCCATGGGAGCAGAACTACATACAACTTTAGCCACAACTGCGTTTTATCCCTCTCCCAGCATACATTGTTAAATGAGCTAGATTTATTTTAGGTCCCGTTCCAACAGACTTTTAGCACAAATATCTGATCAGCCAATCACATGGCAGCAACTCAACACATGTAGTCATGCAGACATGGTGAAGATGACTTCATGAAGTTCAATCTGAGCACCCGAATGAGGAAGAAAGAGGACATTCAACATCACATAGTTGTTGGTGCCAGACACTGCTGATCTAATGGTTATAGATGAGAGCACCTTTGTGATGTGGTGGAACGGGAGATTCTCGTCATGGATGCAGAAACTGTGTGATGCTGTCATGTCAATATCGAGCAAAACCTCTGAGGAAAGCTTCCATCACCATTTTGGATCTATCACATCAAGAAGGAAGGCCGTTCTGGAGGAAAAAGGGTCCAGCCCGGTTTAGGAGTGAAATTAATCTTTCTTCTGAGAGTCAAACTGACTTGTGTGTACTTGTGTCCTGAGTTACTCTGTAGTCTGTACTTGCAAATCAAAACTTAATGTTATTTTATATAATGTCGCCTCTAGCATGCTCAGGATGGGGGATCGGACCAAAGCCAAATTCAATGCAGTCTTGGTTTTCTTAGTAAGGCTGTTGTATAAATACTGACTGGTGAGAACAGATTGGCTCAAACTGATGTGAACTGGCCCTGTATACATAAAACTGAATTGAATCATTAAAGGATTTTAAAATGGTTCAATAACTATCTTGGTTAAGGCAGCTGCAGAGATAATCTACTTCAGGGTTACTCAGTTACATCTCCAGCTGGAGCAGATTTTTGGACAAGCAAATAGAACGGGGCGGAAAGTCTTTGGCCACAAAGTAGCAGGTAAAATCTTTCATTTTTTAAAATGGTAAATGTTACATTTGTCTTAATTTTAGCAGTCATTTATTGCTTCATGTAGGCTACCACAGCATAGTCTTGTATTATACTATTACAGAACCAGTTTAAATGCCATCAAATTGCACTTTTCATCTCTTTTCCCCTTTCAGTTTTTTTTTCTCAATTCGTGGCTGCTTCTGATTTTCAACTATCAGTATCCATTAATTCAAGTAACCAAACAAACGTATGTTCACTACCTTTATGTCAAAGCATAAACCCAACACATGTGCAGATTTTCATATTACGCTCATTTTTCTGTGGAATCTCCAGGAAGAATGCGTTTGCAATAGTTAGGAGCAACAACCTGCAGTTTATTCTCCTCTGCCTGCGTGGGGTGGGAACTAATGTTTCTAGTAATACCACAATATCCATTTTGGCTTTAAATAACCTACATGTAACCCCATGAATCTTGTCCAGGCCTTGTCCGTTTTCATATTCATAAAATGCATAAGCAGGGACACATGGAAGTTGGTTCTGAGTTTCATGTGGCCGTATATAATATATATATATAGTAAAACAATATATTTCAGCTTTTATTTGTTTATATTTTGCTGGTTGGGATTTGCAGCTTCAGAAAACCTCAAATAAAAAAACTCATAAAATTAGAATATTGCTTGAAATCAATAAAAAATATATTCCAGGCACAAAAATGTCAGGCCTTTGAGAGTAAACTATTGGATCTGTACTTAGTACATAAAATGTATTGGTTTAACCTTTTATGTTGAATTTCCTGAATAAAACAACTTTTCAAAGGATATTCTAATTTTCCCAGCAGTACCTGTATATATTCTAGAGCAGGGATCCCCAATCCTGATCCTTCAGATTTTGCCGGAGTTTCCCTGCTCCAACACGCCCGATTCAGACTTTGGGTTTGGGGTGTTGCATTAGGGAAGCATCTAAAACCTGCAGGACCCTGGCCTTCAAGGTCCGTAGTTGCCGATCCCTGCAATGCGATTGGAAACTCCTCTTCACATAAATCCCATAGTTAGACAGATCCCTCTCACCTTCAAGCCCTTACTGCTTCTTACAACTAAAGGTGTAACAATACAGAGATCTGGAAACACGTTGGGACTATTTAAAGATTTAACTGTCTGAAAGCCCTGCTTAGGTTTTATAAACGTGTCTAGAACTGCTGGGAAGTGTCGGAAGTGAGCTGTAATGTTTTTAATGACCACTAGATGTCAGCAGAGTCAAGTTAGTCTGGCTTGAACCCAGAGAACAAGACACTGCTGCATTTTCATCAGATTAAAATGGGACACATTTTTATTCACATATTCAAGTTATTTTCACTCACTTCCTGTTTCCCTCAGAGTTGGGCCTGAATAAATGGACACGGCACAGAGACGGATGATTTGTGTCACTTGTATCCTGAAGGCAGAGCTTTGACAGAACAAAAAACATTAGTCTTGGTTTATTGTTGCATATTTATTTCATCCACCAAACTTGAAAACAAGCCTCCTAAACAAACCCAGTTTCTCTTTAAAGCAGAAGATGCAGAATAAGAACACAAACGGACATCAGAGCTCACATCCCAGACCTGGTTTGCTGTGAGGTCTTCACTAACGTGTTATTCTGCAAGAACAGCTGCTTCCAGAGAGGAACAAGGATTCATTCACTCTTTCTACCATAAACCAACCACAATGTTGTGCATAAAAAAATATTTATACAAGAATATCAGATAGACAGAGGGACAGTTTTTCCACATCATGATGGACCCACTGTGAGATGGGATTACTTTGTAAAAACAGTTGATTTAGTGCCTCAAATGAGTCATTTGGAAAAAATTTTGGCAGCAAAAAGAAAAATAAATCATGATTTTCTGATACAAAAACAGCCAGATGGAGCCGCGATTTAACAAGCATCTACCAAAAGGCCAAGTCACGTAAAAACTGGGAAATTACTAAATGCTCAATTGACACAAATTGCCCCCCCCCACCCAAAAAAAAGAAGAAAAAGAAATTTCCTGCTTCTTGTGAGCTCTTATTCGGGGGAACTGGCCTAAAGTTAAAAGTAAAAAAATGGAGAAGATCTGACTCCTTACATCTATATTCTGTCTAACTTCTCACTCAGAAACTCCTCTACGCTGTCGGTGTTCCACTTGAGGATGCTGAGCTCTTCAGCGATGTTCCCGTTATCGTCCAACAACTTCAGGACAGGATCGGAGCCTCTGACGTACTGCAACATGACAACGGCAGCATTAGGAATGCAGGCTTACAACACTCTGTCACCAGCAATCTGGATCCAGGAAAAACTGGAGCATTAATGGATTTTATTGAACAAATCACTGCCATATTGTTCGGTGAGGAAAGGATTCACCACTGTTGATCAGGAGATGCTCTAAAAAATTTTTATAGATGGTACATATAGATTTATGTACCGTATCAGGGGTTTGGTCAGTGGATTGAGTAGAGTTAAAGCAAAGTACAAATGTAAATACAATTTAAAGCAATACAGAAAAGAAATGTTTAGGACATACTGTATATGGCTGATAGAAAAGTTGTAACTAAAAATATAAACTGGCTTAAAATGAGGGAGGTTTGATATTGTTCTTTTCCCTCTCGAGATATCAGATAAAATCGATACAGTGGTCGCCATCAAGACAAAAAAAAAAAAAAAAAAAAAAGTCTCTAGTAACTAGCATCATGGATCTCCTGTCTTGGAATGAACACGTCATGCAGGATTTATTGCAAGCTGTGCAACCCAAACAAGTTTCATTTTGAGTGAGCAGAGAGGTAACCGAAGAGCTTGATATGTGCATGTTGTGTAAATGCTGTGTAATTAAAAAAGGAGTAAAAACTGGTACTGATCATTTCTGATATCACATTTTAATGTAAATACCAGCCAATGATATCAGACATCTCTAGCTTCCACAAACCGCAGGGTGGAAATGAGGCCTGTACAAATCTTGTAGATAAAGTTAATGAAGTGTGTTGGGGGCATTTGGTTTTAATCAGAATTGTGAACAAAAATGTATCAAATTGATGACGTAGTTTATCATGCAACCATTTAAAGAAGTGAGAAAAAAATCAGGTCCTTCATTTCCAGCTTCTCCTTTTCAGACATGTATCCTTTTCGTTTTATTGTAAAGTTGTCTTCCAAATATAATTGCTGATAAAATGAGTGCATGTGCTGGTTGGATTTTCCATACAGGAGGTGAGTATTAAAAAATAAAGTGTTTGATTTTTTTTCAATAAAAATAAAAATAGCGATGCCAGGCATTTACTTCTTTTAATAGTTGAAATGGAATTTTATAAAAAGAAGATGGCAAGATTTTGGTTTTATAGTTCACAAAACAAAAATATAAGAACAAGTGCTTTTCTGCAATTTCAGACAGGAAGTGGTTTATATGGTCAAATTACACAGAAGATCTGTGGTGGGAGGGACTAGCAAATGGTTGGGGTCACGAAGACCACCAACAGTTCCAGGAATATTTATAGATCATTTATAATAATGCTACAACTACTCGTTGACCCACTGAGACTGTTGTAGCTCTTCATCTTCTTTAGTCTCGTTTCAGTTTCTTTAAAAAAGGGATACTGTGTAACTTTTGGCCACTAGGTCCTAAACCTGTAATTTCCCCTAAAATGAAACTTCTGACCCAAATAAAAGACCATTTAATTTGCAACAGTATCGTGTGGCCTGTGGGATGTTACAGGTTTGGCCACCTAGTGGCCAGAAATTACACAGAATACCTTAAATTTCTTAAATTCCTGAATGTTTTCATGGTGTAGAAGAAGAAATGTTTCTCCTTTGCATACAATGTGCATGTACACATCCAAGCAAACAAGGTTCTAAATTAAATTTGATGCGATTTTCATCACAATTCACAACTTTTTGTATGAAAACTAATTTTACAAAGTAAAACGTCTCTGGAACTTTACTCAGAAACCCTCCGTGATAACAGAAATTTCTGCAAGGATAAAGTGGGAGGACAAGGGGCAAAATTATACTGCAAATAATGAGGATATGGGAAAACCAAATTGTATTTGTGTTTGTATTTTAGTTATTTTATGTTCCACAAAAAAAAGACAAATGGTTTTTGTATTTCAATTTTCCCCTCTTAACGGAAAAACCAACAAACAAAACATTCTCTGACCAGACTCACCAATTAGCTTAGCAGCCATTATAGAACAAGTATCAGTTTGTACATCTGGATAATACAGTAATGTGGTTGAAAGTAACATCTGGGGTGCCACAGGGTTTCATACTTGGGCCATTGTTGTTTATAAAGTATATACATGATGTGTTTGGTTTCTAATTCACTAAAATGAATCTCATTCTGATGACATTTTCTTGTAGAGGGGAAAATCTGAAGCAGCTTCTGAATCCAGTAGAAACTGGTTTGATGCCAGCAAGTTATCCATTCTCCTTTGGACAACTAAATCCATTAAATGATCAATGATGTTGTTGGAATGGGACAGTTCTTAGGGCCAATTATTTTTGAGTGAATTGTTAACAGGGAACAACACTGGAAAAGTCAAAACTATTATATCATATTTATATATATATAATTGTGAAAAAACTAATTTAATCATGCATACTCAAATTTGGTGAATTACAGATCAATCCAAATGTACAAAGCTACAAACACATGATTACCTCCTAATATCCAGAAGCAGTTCAGAACGAGGGAAAACAATTATCTTTTTAAATGTCACTGTGCTTCTGTACAGGTTTTAGAGTTGATAATTATTCTCCTGAAAATATTAAAGAATGATTTTTTGAATTTCAGACAGTTGTTTAAATTGTTTATTTTCCTTGTAAAATATATAGTTGACTTAAATTTTTCTGTGTTGCTTCTCTTCCGTTTGTAAAAAAGGTGTAAACGTTACACAAGCATTTCCTACATCCTTTTGTTTCATCTAATTTTTAAATCTGTTATTTTTTCTACGTGCTTCCACTGGAGGAACCAACAAACTACAAAATAACATTAACAACTCATTTCTGAGATAAGTGTTCATGCTGATATAATTCATCATCAGTACCTTGATCTGAAGACCCTTGAACATCTTGGGCTTGTCACTCCTGACAAAAGCTGGGGAGGACACAAACACACAACAGATGTCAGATTGGTTGTTTAACCTTTTAATTTAGACCCGCAGCCTGTAAAACCTCCTGAGAATGCAGCGTAAACAGCTGAAGGGGCTGCTGAAAGCACAGGACTGGTACAGCTGAAGCAAACGACAAATGCTACAGCATTTCAGTGTAACACGGGCAGGAGCACTTGTTTTGAAAACCTTCCTGCAGACATTGTAGACCACCAGCTGCAAAAACACCTCCTGCAAGATGGCAAAGTTGCTCAGGTAAAAGAAAAAAACTTAAATGTTCAAATAAAAATGTCATTAAAACCACATAATGGTTACAGAACGCAATAATTTGTACAATTATACCCCCGTATTTTATTCCCAGAGTATTAACACTTTAGATGTTGAACAAACATTTTGCCATTTCACAGAAAATAAGCTCATAGTGAATCTGAAGGCAGTAACACGTTTGTAAAAAGCTGGAGCAGGAGCAACAAAAGGCTGGAAAAATAACAACCGGAGGAGCATTTGTCAACTAATAGACCATTATCATAAATTTATGCACACATGTGCACTTTAAATGCGCTGCAAGGCAGACAGCTATGCTGATAAGCAAAACAGCCTCAGTGTACGTCTGTACCAGGGAAATTAGAGCAATGTAAGACTGTTTTTCTGTATTTGACTGATTAAACAAGATGAAAAGGCAGGTAAACATGGAAAAAGTTTTTACTGGTTTCCTGATAAGAAACACCAGTAAGCAGCCTGATTTATACAATCTGCTGTGCAAACTTAGAGTTTGATGTCCAGGTCAGCACCGTCCACCATGTTACTGCTTTTCACTGGAAGCGTCACTGACCCACTTAATAAATGAATTAACTCTACAATTGAATGAATCAGCATCATTCGCTATAAATCATACAATAATGAATGAATAAAAGAGCGGGTCAGTGATGCTTCCACTGAAATGCAGTAAACATGCTGGTGCCGGTGGGTTCAGACCTGGATCATTTCCAGGCGTCAGACTCGTTGCAGCCTCCTACTCGGGCCGCTGCCTCTTAACTTTTCCACTTCATGTTCACAGACGGATGCGATAGTCCAGGTCTTTCTTGTGACCAGAGGCCTACATGTCCAGTCCCCGGACTTCGGGGATGCATGAATCCAGGCTGCTGGCCGGTGTTTCTTCAGAGGAAAACAATGAAAACTTACTCCCCTTTTACACAAATCTTCAGTATTTGACTGAAAGTCAAACACACAAGTCTCTGGCTCTGTTGTTCATTTCATGGTTAAGACAGCTCTCCGTGGTAATTTCAGTGACGTTCAAACCTCCTGTCCCTTCCGGGTAGTTCCCAGCATGCTCTACGCTTAAATTACGAAAATCGTCAATTAGGTTGCATGGCAACAGGTCAGCAATGTGACTGGCTATAAAAAAAGGAGCATTTCAGAGAAGCAGTCTCTCAGATGGAAAGCAGAAAACAGACAAACTGGGTCAGAAATTGTAGATGGTGGGATCTTCTGTCTTTCCACAGGATTTTCCACAGTGTATAATAGCGCCAAAAGATTCAGAGAATCGGAAGGAATCTCTGTGTGCACGGGACAAGGCTGGATGCTGTTGATCCTGCATGGTTCTCTACTGGAAATACTTCCAGAAATCTGTCTGTGAACAAAGTTTACCCTGAAACCCACAGAAGCAGGTTAAAGCTCAATGATGCAGAGAAGAAACCAGATGTGAACAGGACCCAGAAACACCGCCGTCTTCTCTGGACCAAAGCTCATTTAAATGCTCTGAGATGAAAATGTGAACTTCT
>JBBDHI010000008.1:2364636-2375925 GCA_037177115.1 Craterocephalus stercusmuscarum
AAAGTGTTTTTCTATCGAACTTTATATCGACCCACTTTTTTTTTTCAATCGCACGTGCGTCTATTTTCGATATATATTGTTATCGAATTATCGCCCAGCCCTAACTCACCCATACAATTTTTGTGGAGCTTGGAGCCGTTTTTGTGTAATTTAGATCCATCCGACGGCGCTTTCTCTCAGGCCATCGAAGCGGATGGGGCCAAAAATTGAAGCCTCTAAATTAGACATGATCTGCTGTGAAACTCGCTCCTTTCACCTACATTTTATAAACGACTGGCCAGTGTTAACGCCATGTCAGCTCATCTTTGTTGTCGTTGTGATCTCTGGCTTTACAGGAGTAGGTAACTTTTGGTGATGTCATAGAAAGGCGTCACCTGAGTAGATTTCGCTGTTGTTGCTAGGATACACAGCTATTCTTTTGCAACATGGCGGATTATTTACCTGATGTAGAAGTATGATGGGTCCCCGTATCGCTTTGAGCCAGAATACACCGACGAGGAGCTGTTAGAAAGGAGGATGCAGAGGGAAAGAGCCGAACAGCAGGCCAGAGAGCAAGCAACACTGCAGCGCCCGTCTATGACGTCACCAAAGGTTACCTAGCCCTGCAAAGCTGCAGATCACCATGACAACGAAGTTAACACTGGCCATTCATTTATAAAATGTAAGTAAAAGGAGCGAGTTTCACAGCAGATGCTAATTTAAGGGCTTAGATTTTTGGCCCCGTCCGCTTCAATTGCATGAGAGAAAGCGCCGTCTGATGGATCTAAATTACACAAAAACGGCTCAGAGCTGCACAAAAAATGTACGGGGTGAGTTTATGTATTTAATCCTAAAAACAAGGCCCAGGTTAAAAAACACCCAGAACTTATCCTTTAAGTGTGATTTTCATTGATCGCTCCAAAGGAGAGATCGTAGATAATGAACATGATTAATATTTACGACAATAATTTGTTGCGTGTTCAGAGTGCTCTGAGAGGACCCGAGCAGCTTGATGTGAAATGTCATGTCTACCTTAACAAAAGCCAATCAAAACGCAAGCTGACTGACTGAAAAGGAAGTAAAAAAAAAACATAATGCTGTTATTTTCATCACTAGTATTTCAGTCAATTCAATGATTCTGATCATGTTAGCACTAGCTAGCACCAGTGCTAGCATCAAGCGCACAGCCCAGCTCTCCTAGCTCTCTGTAATACCATTTTTACCAACCTCCAATTTGCGCTGTAATCCGTATAGCCTTCATCCCACCGTGTCTGTGACTTTAATCCTTCTTTTTTTCCTTTCCTTTTTTTTATCTTTTTCCTTTCCTTTTTTTTTTTTTTTTTTTTGATGAAGTAAGAGGCCAAAAATGACCACAGTGGATTTTCCTGATGGTCACCATGTTTGTTTACGCTGAACTCATGTCCAGTGTTGTTTAAATCACCTTTGAGCTTGTTTTTATGTGAAGTCTCTCAAAAATGTTGTCCGTCGCAGGTTGGTGCAGTAAGTCCTGAACGTGGCAGGAGAATCGTGAGCGCAACACATTTTTTTTTAGTAGCGACAGTGGGGACAACACTGGTTCTCCCCCACTAACCGGGGATAGGACCAAATGTGTGTAGTGTTACTGTTATATTTCATTTTGGATTTAAACAAGCTATTATGGAGTAATTCCTGTCCACAGCTTGTAGTACTAATGTCCGTAAAAACCGAAATGTTTCCGGACGCTCGCCTTCGAAGCCGATGAGTAATTTTCACGCTCAGTAGCAGCAGCTGAAGGCTAGCTGTTCCCTTCTCCAGAATCTATTATTTCCTGCTTGCTGCTCGGACACTCAGGGGAAGGACCACCGACTTCTAATTTCCTGCCACACTTTAAAGACGTTTTCTGTCATCTAATATTTGAACATTTATGATTGTTATTGATTGAGTAGATAAAAATGCTTTGAGCTTGTTCAAATTCAGAAAAAAACATTTCACTGTGTGACACTAAAAGATTCAAATATGTTTTTTTTAAAAAGTAATAAATGTTGGACATGCAGAAGGAGGAAATAAAAGAAAAAATATTATTGTATAAATGTTCTTGTTCCTTTCATGCAGGTAACATTTTTCAACCCGGTCATTGAGAGAAGACCAAAGCTGCAGAGACAGAAGAAGATTTTCTCCAAACAACAAGGTGAGTTGCAGTCATTCCTCATGGCATCATTTTACTTTTATTTAGCTTACTACTGTTTCTTAGCCTGCTTTTGTTTCTGTCTCTGTCAGGTAAAACTTTCCTGCGAGCTCCTCAGATGAACATCAACATCGCCACCTGGGGCCGGCTGGTTAGAAGAGCCATACCCACAGTCAGCACCAACTCTTTCAGCCCTCAGGCGGCCGAGACCGGACCCAGCAGCCTGCCCGGCTCACCCACACCCAGCAGGTAAACATCTGTAAGGTCTCTGATACCCAGTAGTGTGTGCTGAGGCTTTAAACTCCAGAAGTTTTCTTCCTGATCTCCTGCCTGCTGGATGCGATTCATTTCCTCAGACGTATTACTGACGTAATGTCTTACAAACAGATGTGCATGCACGCGCTAACAATAAAGACAGTGAACCTGTTGCTGCTGCACCATTCCTGATAACGTTTGAGTTTAAAAACTTTATGCAAGGGACAAATATAACATCTGTGGTATAAAGATACAAGATGCTCAACTTCATCCACCTTAAACCACACCTGGAGATGTCACTGTAATATGACGCTAGTGTTACCATCAATGCTAGCAACAGCTTAGCACCATCAACATTAGCTTGATTCTACCTTTGTACTAAAATAATGTTAAATATAGAAATAATGTAGTTTTGCTCAGCTGGAAGACCCACACTGGATAATTTTAAACTGGGACCAACTGGTTTTACTTGGTCTGTTTAATAATAAATAGGTTACAGCTGTTGTTGATTTAGTAATGCTAGCTTTATTCGTTTGACCTGGAAGTAGTGGACCTAAATAAGTTAAAATATTGTTAATTTTTTTGTTTTTATTAATTTAAAAAGCTTCAATGTTCATGTTTTTTTGTGTTCAGCCTTCAACTCATTTCCACCAATGAGTTTCATATAATATGATTTAATAACATAGTGGCTGTTCTCTACTAGAAAAAACTACAATCTGCAGTATTTGAAAAGTTTTCTCAGCATCCAGAATTATTTTGGCCCATATTAAAACTTTATGTTGGGAGAATATTAATTAATCTGACTACATTTCCTTGTTCATCTTTATGTTCCTTCATTCAGTAGAGCAAAGAGATGGTCCAGTTTTTAGCTGAAGGTGGGTAGGGGTGTTGTGTAGCTCAGCTGGGTGAGCAGTGGGAACAGCTCCTCAGTGCTGCCAGCTCAGTCATAGCCTGGGACCCTCTGCTGTAAGTCATTCCCAAATATCTCTGACATCTCTTTCCTCTCCAGCTACTATCTGATATAGCCTACTAGAGCCCCAAAACCCTTAAAAAAATTAGCTAGATAAAGCTGGAGGGATATAATTAATTCTCAGATAGCAGATTACTTGTTACAGCTAAAATTGACTTGTGACATGGAGGACTGTGCTGTTCTCTTCTAAAAGACTTCTGAGCTGCTGCTTCTCTGTCGTGACCTGTCTTATTCTCACAACCTCTCTGTACCTTTGTTTGAACACAGCGACCCGCTGGTGACCAAGCTGGACTTTGACAAAGAGCCCACACCAGGACCCAAACACTACCCAGCACCCGATGACGACAGAGAACCACTGACACAGCACAAGCTGCCAGACAAGGAGGAAGTACAGGTACAATGGTGTTCCAGGAATTACAGCTATTTCTGATGCAGCAACACCAGTGAGAACAGCAATGATGCTGCAGGTAGTTCATCTGTATGCAGATGATACCGTTGTGTTGGCTCTCTTAACCGTAAACAATAATAGCCACAAATCAAGAGACCTCAGAAAATCCAGGATTTCTTTCTTGTAATAAATCCTCTCTTACCCCCTCTGCAAAGCTGCATGAGCTGGTCAAATTAGACCAGGTTCTACTGAAACACTGGATCTGGACTGAATTATTCTATAGATGTAAATTAATTAAAGCACAGTTTCTGATTTGTAAAACATTTTTTCATTCATGAAAATGCATATAAGCTCCATTTATCTATTTCCGTGTTGCTTGTATCTAGAGCATATGAGACCTGGGGTGAGGTCTAACCCATGTTTATCTGTTTTACTGAGAATCACAACTGGTTTTCAGTCAACCTTCCAGGCTAAACAGAAGATGAATAAATAGGTTGTCACAAACAGGAGCATCCACTGAGTTCGTTGACAGTCTTGTTTCTGCATCTTGTTGCTTATTCGTCCTCAGCGGTGCTCTTACTCGTCCCTGCAGGATGCACTTGCATCGTTCGACTTCCTCAACAAGAGAAACAGCACGGTGTTGAAGCCAGACATGGACGGAGTGCTGGAACAGGAGATCCAGCACCCGGACCTGGAGCTCATCACCATCCACAAAGATTCACAGATAAGGTAGGAACACAATGCAAGTTCACGTTTACTTTGAGACTAGGGAAAGTTGCTGGCGAGTGATGGTTTTAGCCCACTAAGTAACACACGATGATTGTCATGCTGTGACTCACGAACCAGTAGGCGCACCAGTATAAACACTGCCCTCTGGCTGCGACTGGTCAACACTGAACTGAATACATTGATCTCTGTCTGAAGGGAAGAAGAGCCGTTCCTCTTCAGCCTCCAAGACTTCAAATGTGTAGCCGTCCTTGGACGCGGCCACTTCGGAAAGGTCAGTTTCCTTTCATCTGCTGTTGCGGAGTTGTACCGAACATTTACTCTCATCTCTGGAAAATGTGTCTGTTCTCTGCAGACTGCAGGAAGCAGGGATGAGAGTGGGTTATTTTGTTTTTAACCACCTGATCATCTCGTCTGCAGGTGCTTTTAGCAGAATATAAAAGCACGGGGGAGATGTTTGCCATCAAAGCTCTGAAGAAAGGAGACATCGTGGCTCGTGATGAAGTTGACAGGTGAGAGGACTACGAGCTGGCAGAGTTTTAGTTTGTACATCTGAGCCTCTTTCACACAGACGTTTCAGTCCAGGACTGATTGTTCTGTCTGAGCTGAGAGGATTAGCCTGTTACTAAAACCTGGTATTAAAATGTATCCTGACTCAGGTAAACAGCTTAAAATGCAGCAACTTACATCTGGTATTTTAGTAACTGAGTCCCACCTTGGGATCAGATTTTATTTCCTGATCCGTATCACATCGGTATCAGTGTCTGATGTATTCCTCATATTATCTCCCCCAGTTGGACACATAGAGGCTTTTAGACTGACGTGGATCTGGAGTCTCAGAACATCTTTGCTTTCTGGGGAGCCAGTCCATGTTCACTCCAGTTTAACCAGAACCAAATAGAGAGGACTTTACTCCATGGAAGTAAACATAGTCCGGAAAATTAATGGTTAAGTCGTCAGGCTCCATTATAACCTCTGTTGCCAGGTAACAGAATAACCACGATATCCAAGTTTTAATCTAAATTAATAATTCAAGAGTTTGATCGACCTAAATTAGCTGATCTGAGCTTTATTTTTAGCGGGCGGTCTGGTGTCATCCTACCGTCTTCTGTGAAAGACCAGGCGGGGGTGGTGGTACTTGGTCAGCTTCTTCTTCGGTGGTGTTGTGCTCTGATGGCTGTCCAGCAGCTGGGAAGATAGACACGTCCAGCCTGTGTCCAAGTCTTGTCCTGTCATCATATTTCTTCTTCTTCTGAAGATGACTGTTTGGTCTGAGGTCTTAGTTTGGCCTCCTGTATTGAACGTGCAGTACAGCTGTTGTCTGAGTTCTGAGTCTTTTTGTGTGACTATTAAAATGGCAAATGGCTGAATTAGCTCATATGCAGCATGCCATTCAGCTCTGCAGGCCATGGTAACCAGCACATTATGGGATTCAGGTGTGTTGGAGGAGGAATATGTCTAAAGGTTGCAAGCTAGTAGCTCTGGAGGACCAGATATGTGCACCTCTGTTTACCTGCAGCCTTGTTTGGTGGTAAAAAACACAAATATAAACATTTAAGTGCCAGCGACACGTTCCGTCTCCGTTTTCCTCCGACCTCCAAAGTTTGCCCATTTATACCGCGCACCAACGCAGAGAGCCCACAACTGCATGCCGGGTAAAGGTCTGAGTTCAGAAAGTAGCAGCAGAGTTGAGACAGTACACGTCAGATTCAGATTCAGATAAGTTTATTCATCCCCTCGGGGCAATTCCATTCACAGTCATAAGGTTGCAGAGAAGGACACAGCATTCAATACAAACACAATACACAAAAATCTGTCAAGTGTTGGACAGAAAGAAGAAAAGAGAAAGAAACAAACAAAACAATTTTTTTTTTAAGTAATTGAATAAAAGTCATGAGAATGAGAATGAGAAAGTGATCTTGCCCTAATAACAATTGACACAAGCGCTAGCAAAATGCAATAGATAATAAAATAGTAAAATAGCAATATATAAACAAAGATCTGTCACTTGCATTTAAAAGCCTAATGGCAGATGGAGTAAAGGAAAGTGCAAAGCGATTCTCCTGTTCTCCTACTAGGGGCCAGATAGCGCCTCCCGGAGGGCATCAAGACAAACCTCTCTTTAACAACGTGATCTGAGAGATTAATAATGTGCTTGGCTTTCTGGAGCACCTGCCTGCTCCAAAGTGACTGCAGATCAGGGACCTGCACACCAATGACCTTGCTGCAAGTTTTGACAATGCTGGTCAAGCTATTTTTGACCTTTACTGACAAACCATGAAACCAACACATAAAAGAAAAAGTTAAAAGACTCTCGATAAATGAGCGGTAAAAGACATAAAATGGGTTTAGATAATTAAAACAGCAGGTAGATACGCTGTTGGGCTTTTTTTGTAATGGCCTCTGCGTTTGTGTCAAACTTTAGTTTGGAGTCAAAAATTGTGCCCAAGTACTTATAAGTATCCACAATTTCAACTTTTTCACTGTGGATTAAGCTGATGACATGATTTACAGCTTTTTTCCTGAAATCAATGATCATTTCTTTTGTTTTAGACACATTAAGATCCAGGTAATTCTCTCCACACCAAGTTATTTCATCAGTTCACACTGTAACGACTGTGGATGCAGGTGCTGCGGTACGCTGGTCCCGTGTCTGACTTCCTGTCTGAGCTGCTGGGATTGACGCGGTCTGGAAGCGCAGTCCTCCAAAAATAGACCTGCTGCGTATCTTTGGCGGAGAGCCATGACAAGTCGTTTCTATGATGGGTCGGAGACGGACCACGACCGGTGCAAATTACACCATTTAGTAAAACGGGCGCCATCACCTGCTGCTGTATTGGCCGGAGCCACGCTACAGCAGATCACATTTTACAATAAAAGTGTTCCCCTTGATGAAGGGGGTAAAGAGGTTTAGTTAAAGGTGTTTATTTAATGAGTAGTCCACACACTGCAGAAACAAAAAGAGTGCTTAGATGAACCGTTTGTGACTTTTTGTCACCACTGTTATCGTTTTTGTTGTTTTCAACTTGACTAAGAACAAGATTAACTTTATGCTGCAAATAATTTATACCATTATTGTCTAATGTGAAACATTTCACAAGAATAGAAACTGCATCACTTTTATGCAGCCTATGTTGTCAAATAAGATTCAATGAATAAATCGAATGATTGTAATCGAAATGGTGTAGACCTCTGTGCTGTAAAAAAAGAAAAGAAATTTAATCGAATTGTGACCCTAAAATCATAAAGGGGGATGGGGGGAATGGTGAAACCCTGGTCTTAACCCAGTTGTAGTTTCTGCATCTCCTGAGATGTTTTCCTTGGTGGATGCTGATAATCTGACCCTTCTGAAAAAGACAAACATCTTTCTTGTGTGTTTCCACAAATGAAAGAAGAGCTTAAATTAGATAACTGAAACATCATCCATGCAGGAATTATCCAATAGGAAGTTTACTTGCCGTACTGAGGCATTACTGTACATGTTCCTTTCTGAACGAGCTCAATTTTCCACTTCCTGTACGTTCCTCTTCTGTCTTCGACAGTCTGATGTGCGAAAAGAGGATTTTTGAGACAGTCAACAGCGTCCGCCATCCCTTCCTGGTCAACCTGTTTGCGTGCTTCCAGACGCAGGAGCATGTGTGTTTTGTCATGGAGTATGCAGCAGGAGGCGACCTGATGATGCACATCCACGCCGACGTTTTCTCAGAGCCCAGGGCCGTGTGAGTATCTGCAGCCGTCCAGTCGAGAAGCGGATCAAATGTTCGAGAAATACCTTCTCATTAGTCTTCTTCTTCTGCAGGTTTTATGGAGCCTGCGTTGTGTTGGGATTACAGTTTTTACACGACCATAAGATTGTGTACAGGTGGGTTTTTAGAAACGTTAACTCCCATGATGAATGTTCATCAGATCAATCACTTCTCTAATAAAGGAAATGCTCCCTTCTTGCACCTGTAGAGATTTGAAGCTGGATAATCTGCTCCTGGACACAGAGGGCTACGTAAAGATTGCCGACTTCGGGCTTTGCAAAGAAGGTGTGAAACTAAATGAATAAAATAAAAGACCTGACAGTAATGGTTTGTTTTTATTAAATGATGTATGTATTGTTTTTCAGGAATGGGTTTCAGGGACCGCACCAGCACGTTTTGTGGCACGCCGGAGTTTTTAGCCCCGGAGGTTTTAACGGAAACGTCGTACACCCGCGCTGTAGACTGGTGGGGGCTGGGCGTCCTCATCTTTGAGATGCTGGTTGGAGAGGTGAGGAGTCGAGCTCCACTATAACTTTAAAACATGTTGATTATGTTGAAATAAACAAATGAATTTTAGTGGCCAAAACGAAAACTTGCTGTCCAGTTCTGCAGATGATGAATGAAGCTGATCGTCTAACTGTGCGTTCAGACCAAGAGCAACTAAAGCTGTAAAATTGCTTTTGTCGCTCATGAAAAATAGTTGCTACAAAAAAACTGTTCGCTTTTGATGCTCAAGTCGCCATGGCGTCACGTTCAATTTTGCATCCTTTTAAAAGAACCGCATGCAACAGAGCTTTTGGAGTGACGCTTTTCGTGATGGCTGTCTACTGCTTTGACGAGATGTAGCCTACTGTGTGATTCATCAGAAAACCTTCTCCTACTGAAACACAAAGGTCCGGACATTACTGGACATATTGAAATGCACCCAAAAACAAAACCATGTGAAGTTGTGGCCTAGTTAAGTACATCATCTTCACTCATTCATCTTTCACTCTCAAACTGATTGACAAGACAAGAGACAAAAGGGAAAAACGTCTTTTATCCCTGGTTTGCCAGTTAGTTACATGATTAGACATGATCAGCAACGGCAGTAATCAACATTTCTGTCGTCACTTTGACTTGGAACTACTTTGTATCGGCACCAAAGTTCAGAGGTCGTTTTCGGGGGACTCCAGAAGTGAGCAACGTCTACATTCCGATTGGTTGTCACAGTTTTACAGCCAAAACGCGTCATAGCTAATTTGCATAAAGTTAAACTATTTTCAACTTTGTTCAGTCGCTCTAGTCGCTCACCTTTTGTAGCTGGTTGCTTTTGTCGCTTTTGTTGCTCCTGTCCATTGAAAGTGAATGACGACCTTGCTGCTGGTTGGGGTTTTGGGATCTAATTGTTGATCAATCAGTGATGGATGATCAGGTGTGTGTTTATATCTGTTGCAGTGAGTTAAATACATAATGGCTGGGAAAAGGTAAAAACTGGTGATTTCCCTGATGGACCCTAAAAATTGTTATAATTATGATTTTCTATTTAAGTAAATTATTTTACATCAATCCACTCATAAGTAGATCAATTCCATGATTTGTAAGGAAACTCTAAACCAAACATTGTTATTACTTTTATACTACTGAAGTGAATGAATAAAACTTGTTTATTTAAGGGGAGAACTTTGTACCTCTCAGACCGACGCGTTATTTCCTGATCAATATTTAGCATATTTTGTATTTTGTGTTTAGAGACTTTCTAAATACTTCTATGTACCACTTTGTTCGCTCACGAAGTAAGTCCTCACATCTGAAATCATATTTCTGTAAATGTGTGATGGAGATCTACTGTCAGTCTCGTCACCATCCTCTTCCTCCTCATGTGAAGGAGAGTAATCTTTTCGTCCACAGCTGTATCTGAGATAAAAATCTGGACATTAGGTGAGAGGACTTTGTGTTGTTTTAACTGTACGGGTTAAGGCAGCATCTGTTTGGGATTAAATCACTCGACTGAATATTCTGTATATCAGTATCATTTTCTATGAAATGGACAAAAGATTTGCCTAATATATTACTTTCATAAAATATATCCCTTTACTTTATCTTCTGTTGCCTCTATATGCTTATCACCCAATTGAACCTAAATAAAACTAAGATTGTTCAATGTTTTAGCCCACTGCCTGCAGTTCTAAAGGTAGACATCCATAGTGGAGCAGGGTGAGATGACCCAGAGTTTCTATTTTAAACTCAGAGTTTGTGAGCCTCAAATCTGGAGCCGGCCCCAGACCCTGTTCTTTCAGATGATGGCATCCTATCGCCACCTGCTGACCTCTCTCGGTGTTTCAGTTTCAGTTGTGTTGATGCAGTCTGTAAACGGCCCAGTAACCCCTGAATATAGATTTGTTTCCCCCAAAGATGGTTGAAACAGACTGGCTGGTAACTTTAACTGCTGACTGAAATAACAAGGACAGTTGTGATTGGTTGCGTTTTTCTTTTCAGTCACCGTTCCCCGGCGATGATGAGGAGGAGGTGTTCGACAGCATCGTCAATGATGAGGTCCGCTACCCGAGGTTCCTTTCAACTGAGGCCATCTCCATCATGAGGAGGGTAAGAATCCAGAAGAAGTCTGTTTACCAGCATTTCTAAGTTCCTTTCCAAAATGACTCGCAAAATAAATGAAACTTATTTTCACAACTTCAAGGGCTGTGTGTAAAATGTGTAGAAAGTTGAGATGTGTGAGATTACTGCAGAAGATTCAGGTTCAAAACTTTTTACAGTCAGAGTAGATTCATCTGGAACACAGAAGAAAATGTAAATGTTGTTTCCTCCTGAAAGAACCAGAGGATGGCAGGAACGGGTAAAGTAACCCACGGGAACGGGTAAAGTAACCGTGGGAACGAAGAAAGTAACCCCGGGAACGGGTAAAGTAACCCCGGGAGCGAGTAAAGTAACCCGGGAGCGAGTAAAGTAACCCGGGAGCGGGTAAAGTAACCCCGGGAACAGGGAAAGTAACCCCGGGAGCGAGTAAAGTAACCCGGGAGCGAGTAAAGTAACCCGGGAGCGGGTAAAGTAACCCCGGGAA
>JBBDHI010000008.1:2483451-2496401 GCA_037177115.1 Craterocephalus stercusmuscarum
ACAAAGGGTCATGGATTGGTTTAAAATGCATTACACGGTCAAATAACGGATTTTTTCCCTGAAAGTTGGGCTTTTGAATCTTCATACAGGAGGACACTTTTTCCCCAAAAGTCAGCTCTGATGATTCGGTTGATTGTCTTTGAGGGAGCGTTGAATTTTTGTAAGTGGACAAAAATGTCCAAGGAGCATACAAGGGTTAAGCAAAATTTCACCGATTTTGATCTAAACTGTTGATTCTGTCTAATAGATTTTCTCCTCGGCATCTTTTCATTCTGTAAGTCACCACATGCACAAAATAATGCCCAAAGGTCAAAATTTGTCAAGAACATCATGTTCCAACAGATATGAATCTGTTGAAAGCTGATTGATGGTCAGTTGAAATGAAACTAGAACTTGACTGATGAGGAGTTTCTCGTCTCAGATGGCCAGTCGGTATGTTTACTGATTGGTTCTGGTTCACTTCTCATCCAGGATGATACTGTTCCTACCATCCCACTGTTCTTTCCTCAATCCTGCGTTTTTCTCTGCTTGGAGGTGGACAGCGTATGGCACCCGGTTGTAAAATCATTGCTCCATGCCATGGACGCTGCATGTGAAGAAATTGCAGATCAGTGTAGGGGACGGTTGCAACATGCACAGTTTCTTCCCTCAGTGCATCGCGATGTGGACGAGAATCTTTGGTCAGATGTACAGCAGCAGTGAGGACCAAAGAAGTGAAGCTGTGAAACTCCAGCTTTATTTCAGCACTGGAGGCTACATATAAATGTTCTTGTTTTATGTTTATATTACAGCATATTCTGCTGAATACATTTAATTTTCACTCTGCACTGTTTTTGTGCTGGACTATAAGGCTGTTTTACCAAATGATCTTAAGAGTTTTGAGAATGTAAATTCTATTTGAAGAAATGAGCCAAAACAACAGACTAACGCAAATATCTACTACACCAATCGCACGGCAGCAACTCAACCCATCAAGTCATGATGAAGATGATTTAAGTGACTTTGAATGTGGCATAGTTGTTAGTAAACGGGCAACGGTCTGCAGAACAGCATCTCTGAACACACAACACGTCCAGCCATGGAGCAGATGGGCTCCAGCAGCAGAGACCACACCGGGTTTCCCTCCTGTCAGCTAAGAACAAGAAACTGAGGCTACAATTCACACAGATTCACCAGGACTGGACAACAGAAGATGGAAAACATCTGGGTGAAAAGTGTCCTTTTTCATCCAATATGTATCTTTGTAATTTATGCAAAAAATGTTTTGAGCCTGTGCGTTTCAAAAGAATTAAGTCATATTTTTGTTGTCAATACAAACATTTAAAAAACTTTAAGGGCAATCAAAATGTTTGGTGATCCTTAAAAAAGTAGTAATTAAATGCATATCTCATTAACCAATCTTACAGTGGAACTTGGAAAACAAAAGTAGCAATGTGTTAAATCATTTTGGCGCTGACAGCCCCCGTACATTCAAAACCATGTTACACCCATCGTCACCACTGGAGTAGTAATTGTTACACTCTTCTTCTGAATCCTTAGAAGAAAGACATTTTATACTTTTATGAAGAAAGAAAAGAAGGTTTTGGCAATTTGGCAACATCTCAAAATAGCCTGGAGGGCGGCAATAAAAGGATGGAAAAATAGATGTTGATAAAAAAAAATGCTTGGAGGAACATGTAGCAACTAACCCAGTTAGCTGGTAACAGGCCAGTAACCTGACTGGGTATTTCACAAAGATTCACAGACAAAGAACGGCAGCGATTCAACCATCTGGAAAACAGGAACAGAAAAAACTACATGCAAGTTATGGACCATATATAAAGTACATAATATTAAAAAAACATTTTGGAGAAAGGTCTGTTTAAACATTTTGTGCATCAAGAAAAGTAAAATTCAGTAATAATCCAGCTAGAATTTTCCATCAGACAGAAATGGGACATTTGTTTCCCAGATGTCTGCAGACTTTAAAGTGTCTCTGATTCATCCTTTAAAATGTTTTTATGTCGTCAGGAATGAAACATGAGATTTGCAAACAATTGAGTTCTGCTTTTATTTCTTTTTTAGACAATATCCCAACTTTTTTCTGGCACTGGGTTTTTATATGACATACCACATGTAAACTTTGTTCGAAGAAAGGTACATAAACCTGGGATTATAAACCCGTCTACAAAAGTTGGAGTATTTATTACAGACTGTTTACAGACATGTGCAACATTTACATTTGTCCGGAATCTTAGAAACCTGAAGGACACATTCACACACTCAAGCACACAAGCAACACATACACATCGACCCGCAAAAATGAAATTCTAATCAAGTCGAAGGTGTATTTGTCCACCAGGCCCCTGGCAGGATGGACAGGGGGAGCGTGTCTCTTGCAGTTTACAGATTGTCTTTCACCTGAATGAGCTCTTCTATCCTCACCAACACGCTCTCAATCATATCGAACGTGTGGAGGGCTGAGTGCAGAGCCTATGAGGATCCATTAAAATGCAGTCAGATCATTCCACGCATCAGGTTACACATCATATGGAGACAAAACAAACAGTATCTGACCTGAATCTGGGACTCGGGTGTCATGTTTGGCAGCTTCTCATCACCAACAGACACAGTCAGGACAGACTCTGTGGAATATATGCACTGTCAGTAAAAACACTCAACACTTCAAACTCTTATAAAAGGAGATTGACTGGAGTACTCCTGTTGTTTAAAAAGGTACAGTGTGTAGATTTTAAAACACTAAGAAGAGATTATCCACCAAAACTCCAGAGAGCCTTATTAAGAGGTGAAAAGGAAGGATGTTAAGTTCAGTTCAATTCAACTTTATTTGTATAGCACCAATTCATAACAAAGTCATCTCAAGGCACTTCACAGACAGTAAAAGCAATCTGATTGTCATAAATTCATATATACATACAAACTAGCCAATTAATAACAAAGAGCCTATGTAAGGAAACCAACAGACTGCATCAAAAAGAGTCATCATTCCCCTTCTGAGCTGCTTCAGGCGACGGTGGGGAGAAAAACTCTCTTTTAAACAGGAAGGCAAGTCCTGGTCTCATGATGGCCACCGCACATTCAGAACTGCACCCAGCATCTCAAGTTATTGCTGTTCCCATCTTTGCCACTAGATTCCAGTAATACTTACGCATTAGAACTTTAATACGTACAATGGGAATAATTTTTAATAAATATGGTAACTTGATAGATGTGAGGCTCAGTAAATGATGCTCAGGTGAGTAACTGTGAGTCAAGCCAATTCTATGTGCTTGTGTGCTCGTTTGTTCATGTTTTTGTTTGTTTATGTATATTTGTAGTGGGTGTCACCAATAGAAAATCATTAAAGAAAGCAAAAAACAAGACTCTGATCTGACCTTTGGTCTTGCTCTTCTTGGTCTCCTTGGTGTTGTTTAGCTCCATCTCATAGTGAGCTCTAGACATGTTCAGCCCAACACGCAGAGGCTTCATGAAGGTTTCTTCTATCTTATACAGCTCTGTCCAGATACCTGTCTGCAGGATGGACAGCAAACACAGACAAGAAGTGGAAATTAATCTGCATCTGAGTCTCTCTGGAAACCTGTACAGTAAAAAAAAGAAAAAGTGACTGTGTCTCACCTGGTTCTCTGTTACTTTGTCTCTGATGACCAGGTAACGCAGCAGGTTCAGAGTCTCCATGACTCTGTATTAAAAAAATACAGTCAAGTTTATTTCTGCCATGAGGTTGATGGACAGCTACAGGGTTCAGAGTGCACACAAACACCCTCCAGTTCTAAGCTTTATTTACCAAGACATAATAAAAAAACATGGAGTTTATTTAAGAGAACTGAGCCAAAGTGCAGAGGCACTGTATGAAAAGGTGACGCCGTGCCTTTTAGAAGCAGCATCTTTAACAGTTTTCTGTTTGACGTCCTCGGTCTCATTGTTTTTACAGTGCCTACCATTCTTCCCCATTTGGATCAATGGGCCTCATTCACCAGAGATTTTTGGACAAAGTTTTTTTAAGTTTCCTACTGTTCAGTTCACTGAAATAAAATAAAACTATTCATGTTTTTTTCAGATTTTTAAAAATAACTTTTGGTAATTACTAAATATGTTATTATTCTAAAGTAAATAGAAAAATATGGCCAATGCCAGCTGATTGTCTTCTAACATTGCTCTTAGGGTGAAATGAAACTATTTTACATTCATTTCAGTCAAAGTAAAATTGGGATGTAATTCTCTTGCCGGGACAGAGGGAGGCTATTCCCCGACTTCCTGGTTTATAACACTTACAGGTTTAGCCTGTTAGTGTCATAAATTGGTGAATCTGACGGATGCCTTCATAAGAAACTTCTTACATAGATCTGAAACAGAATTTGATGAGAATTCGTCTGAAGATACTGGTGAATGAGGAAGATTGTTCCAGAAGTTTGCTGCAACCGTTCCAAACAAGCCGTACTGGTTCAGTCTTTTTCTAATTGGACTGTCATGGACTTTAACATTTAAGCTGCTAACTGAGGCCTGGAGAGTCTCAGATTTATTGCACGGTCTGGCTGCCAGCTGTCTTCTGAATAAATAGTTTGGAAATGACCTAAAAAACCGTTGCCATGATCATTGCTGCCGTTCTTCTCTTTAAAGGCTCATTTCCACTGGGTGCGTGTGCGGTAAGTACCGGGTGTCAGGTGTATTTTTGACAGAGCATGCATCCAGAACGCATTTAGCTCAGCAGTTCAGACAGAACTGGACAGGAAATCAGACACGGTATCAGTGTAAAATATCCGGTAAATTTCAGAATATACCGTATGTTGTGCATAATGCAGTCATTGAACAGTATAAATATTACTTATTGCAAGTTACAACAAAGTAATTAATGAACACAAGAAACTCAATTTAACATGTAGACAAATTAATCCACTTGGCTGGAGTTACTCTTGGTGGTAGCAAAATACTCAAAGCTGGATCCAAACAACCAGGAAATGAACCTCAGACAGGCTTTGGTTTACATGCAGACTGTCTATCCATGGGTGTTATCACCTAAAACAACTTCATGTGTGATCTTCCTGTGAGTTTGTGATCTCCAGAGAGCAGAGACAACTGCACCTGCATCTGACACGCATCCGGTGTATTGGTACACTGCAGTGGTCAGAACGGTGGAAATGGGCCTTAAGCATTGTGTCAGTACACCTGAATGTTAGAGGGACTGACAGTGATGATCAATAAATCAGTGCATCAGTTAGCACCATCTGGCTGCTACTGATCCTCTTATTTCTAAGGGGGCAGAAGCCAAACCGCTTTTGCATTTTGGCTTTGATTTTATAAATGATGACATGATGTGATGCCGTTAATCTGAGGACGGCTTGTAACCAACAGATCCAGGTGATCATGTGGACGTTAAACCACATAAACCTGCAGCTTCGCTGCACATTATATCTGATAACAAATAGCTAAATATTTCAAAAAGAAGAATTGGAAGAAATACAGCAAATTAAAAATCCAATCCAAGGGAGAAGCTTCGGGCATTATTTTAAACTTAAACAGACTTCGCTGGAACATCAGGTGTGTCTTCATCCATCACCAGCTCTGAGAACACAGCGTCTACCTGTCCAGGTTCTGCAGGAGGTCGGTCTCTGGACCATCTGGAAGACTGAAGACCTTCCGCAGCAGAGGCAGCAGGTGGACCCCCTCAAACCAGGTGTTAGCGTTACCTGGCTGGACCCAGACAGAGAAACAACTCCAGTATAACCTTTAGTCACCCAGACAGCAGACACCATGCAGCTTAGCATGCTGCCGTACCTGCAGAGCAAAGTCAACCTGGTTCTTGATGTTTTTAATGACGTAGCCTTCGACTCCCGAGTGGTTACTGATCCTGAGCATGAACCTGAGACGAGGAGACACAGCTTAAAGTGCTGCAGGGGACAGAAGAACCAGTTCTGCTGACTCTGTTAAAAGGGAGGACAAGTGGAGCTTACTGGAAGAACTGGTACTTCGCTTCAGTGTCAAACTTATTGATGCTCATCTGAAACACCTTCAGTCCTTTAGTCCTCTGAAGTCAGAGAGAAAAAATTATGAATAAAATTATCAGAAAGAATTAAGACAAATGCACAAATGATTTTATTGTATGGAAACTCACCAAATCATGCGTGGGACACATCGTCATGACCTTTACCAAGTTCTGAAAACAGACATGGCCGTGAAAGAGGAGAATAAACAGCAGAGTAAAGCTGAGGGAGAGAGAAGCACTGACCTGAGGAGCAGTGAGGAAGATTTTAATCTCCAGCAGAGCTGCCGGCAGGCTGCCGTCCTCCACCCGCACCAGACTCTTCTCATACAGCTCCTGAAGGACGGAGAAACATCCGCAAACACAGGCAGGAAGGATGAACCAAAGATCTTTAAAAGGTCTGATCAAACTCTATGTGGTTGCATCTGGTTCAGTAGAGTTCATGGCAGGTATTTAACCCTCAACACTTACTGTCACAACTTTACCACAAAACACTTTTGGCCTTTATCACGATTTTACCTCATTTTATCCATTTCGGTTATTTGCTTTTATTCACTAGTACTTGTCCATTTATAAAATATTTGATGTACTTATTGTACATTTAATCCGTCCGTCTCATGGAGCTCCTCCCACAGGTGGTCCTTCCTGCGTTTGTGCGCGTGTGTGTGTCTATGGCTGGGGCCGGAGGCACGGTTTACTTTATCTTTGTGAAGCACATATTGTTTGAAAAGGGCAATATAAATAAAGCTTCATTGGATTTGATTTGTTTAATTCAATTTGGTTTTATTTTAGTCTTTTTATATTTTGTATAAAATTTTGTTTTTAAATAATGGTGCACACAGTTGCACGGTGGTGTGGCGGTTTGCCCTGCAGCCTCAAAGGTTGCTGGTTCAACCCTCAGCTCGGGGGTTCCAACAAGGGCCTTTCTGTGCGAAGTTTGCATGCATGCGTGGGCTCCCTCTGGGTCCTCGGCTTCGTCCCACAGTCCAAAGACATGCATGATGGGTTAACTGGTATCATGTACAGTGGTTGTCTGCCTCTCTGCGTTGACCCAGCGGTGGACTGGACGGGTGTATCCTGCCTAGACTCCAGCTTCCCTGTGCCCCTGAACTGGACTAAGCCGTATAGAAAATAAATTATTGTGAATAAATTCCGGTGTAATGGCCGATGCAAGTCATATCTCACTGACAGGGGCTTTTCTGTGCAGTTTTATAACCGTTTTTTACAGCAGCTCCTCTTTCTCCTGTGGAATACTTGAAGCAGGACCAGCGGCCTGCAGGTTTTAGAACTTAAAATAGACCAAAATGATAAATGCAATGTCATATACCAGATTTTTCACCCCTTTCATTTATCACTCCTTCAGCAAAACATAAAAACAGAAACCAGGACAGAAATTCAGCAAATGAAAAAAGAACATCAGAAAAAATTAAGAAAAATCACACAAAAAGCCAGACAAGACAAATGAAACAACCGGAGCTACAGGAAAACATCGCCAACGGGACAAATTCCAGGGTCATCCACACTGAAAACAGCGCTGGATCGTGGACGCGCAACATCCTGAGACAGCAGGTGGACAATGAGGGATATGGCTGAGCTGTCAACCACACCCACGTGAACATCAGCTGACAGTTACATCCCTGTCCATCCAGCGACACCTTTGAAGATGTGAGAAGAGTTTCTGTCGAATCATGTCAGGTATGTTGTTGAGGTCAGAGGAGAACTGACCTCAACAACTGGTTGGAGATGATAGAAAAGCAACAGGAAGCACTGGTTCCAGCCAAGATCTGCAGAACAGCATCTCTGAACACACAACATGTCCAGCCAAACAAAACTAACCAGCTCTCCTGGTTAATAACCTTTTTCCCGCACTAGAGGCCACTAAATATGTTTTTAATGTTCAATATATTCTACATGAAGCTTGTTTGGCAATAAGGACGTATGACTGATCTATCCTCCCTTTTTTTTTTCTTTGTTGAAAGTGGGGTCTAAGTCGTTATAAAAAAGCACATAAGTCAGCATCGACTCTACAGGTGGAGGATCAGCAGCTCCTGGTTTATTTGCACCAGATGAACCCATGCGGATCGGATCAGACATCCCTGATTAACAGGAGGGAGACACAGATGGACCATGGACATAAACCTAAATGCCAGTTTCTAAATATTTGTTTCCTTTTTAAAGACATGTTTGCAAAATTTTCCAGCAACATCAGAGCACCCATTACAATGCAACTGTCAGAGCACACTCATCGTTTTCAGTTCACTCCAGCTGAGCTTAAGTTCACATGATAAAGACTAAAGTGAATTCAGAAAACCTCACACGAAAAAAACTAAAAGATGCAGCAACGAATCAAAAAAGGAGGAAACCTGGTCTGTTTACGTCTTCAGGGTCAAGAATGGGCAGACTTACAGTAAGACAATGAATTAAAAAAAAAAAAAAAAAAAAAAAGCTACAAGCCAACCCCCAGAAAAAAAAGCTGAAAGCCTAAACAATCAACACTGTCATTAAGCTGATGCTCACCTTTGGAAAATGAGAAAAACACAATAAAACATAATAAAATAAGAATGTTGCAGCCATAAGAAAAGACAAGTTATTAGTACATTTGTGCATTGACTCACCAGTCCTTTCTGAACATTATGGTCTTCAGTCCTGACAGAAAAACAAATTAAAAAAAAAAAAGAAATTCAATTAAAATTTAAAAAACACATCAAATGTTAATATGTTAACACATCTGGGCGTGAAATTTGAAGCATAAATTTAAAGTCCCGGTTTTCCCTGACACGCGCCCACAGAACAATCCTAATTTATCAAGTAAAATGGCTGCAAACAGGGGCTTAAGGCAGACATAGCGGATATCAACAGTATTCAGACCTCTGATAAAAGTTTTAGTGACACTACAAAACGAGTCTGAGGTTCTAATCCAGCATGTTTACATTTTATATCAATAACTTGCACGGCCCGTCTAAACAAAATAAACTGAAATTGTCTGTTCTCCAATATCAGCATGGGAGAGCAACATGGCTTCAGCACTCGGCAGAGAAAACCCCCGGAACTGATGCTGTATGTAGGTCTGCAGGGCTTCGACCAGGGGTGCCCAGAGACCTGCAACCTTTAGATGCATCACTTCTCCATCACACCTGAATCAGATGAATGTCTCGTTACCAGACCTCTGCAGGGCTGAAGGACGTGTGCTTGCAGCCATTTGACTCGGGTGTTGGAGAAGGAAGGCATCTAAAAGTTGCAGGAGAGTCGGTCTTGAAGACCAGACTTGGACACCCCGGGTTTATTTAGAGCTTCCATAGTGTGGAATATTTTACCAGCTATTGTACCTGGAGCTGCCAGTGAAGTCAGTTTTAAGAGATTAACACATTTTAATATCATACCATGACTACAAACATACTTTTTAATCATATGCATGTTTTATTCTTACATCAAATGTGTTCTTTAGGTTTTCATTCTGAATGATGCACGTTACATTGGTTATATGGAGATTCTGCTGCTCCAGCAAACGTGGGTCTGAGTAAAAAAATACGCATGGTGGTGGCTGCGTCATGCTGGGGCTTCACTCATCTGCAAGCAGGAGTTTCACCTTTTAACACAAATATGCAAAAACATGATTTACCAGTCGACCTACGTTCCTAAGGTCGCCTGCATCCACAAGCTGGGGGGGCAGTGACCGAAATAACAAGTTTGCAGAAACAGAGTCATCTGCAGGGTGGCCATTAGAGACGCCCGCCCTGAGCTCCTACTCCTTCCCGTGCAGAGGAGCCAGATGAGGTGATTCAGACATCTGGTTAGGAAACCTCCTGGAGCTTGTATCCGGACATGTCAGACCTCAGCTGGCCAGGGAGCAGCTCAGGATCCCCTCAGAGACGTTTGAAGAAGTGGCCGATTAAGGGAAGTTTGGGTTCTCTGCTCAGGCTGGTGCCCCCCAACCAACCCCCAGATAAGTGGTAGATAATGGATGGTTGGAGATCTGGATCAACAGTCCTGAATGTAAATCCAACAGAAAATCTGTGTGGTGACCTGAAGAAGACTGAGAACAAGAGATGTCCCCATAATGTGGAAGATTTGGAGCCAGTTTATCAGGAACAGTGGGAAATATTTAATATGTTTCATGATGACGGACTGAAAGCTGGGATTAAATCAAAAGATCTTTCTTAGCTTTCTGCTTTGGTAAAACTCGTGGTTACATCGATTGTTTCACAGTTTATCTCCTCAGCATCCTTTCCTTGTTTTCATGGGACCTTGAACACACTATGATTTGTCATTTTATTATTAAAACATATGGGAGCCAGATGGTTAGTTTACAGCAAACATGGAGCGAAGCGAGACAAGTTACAGGAGATATTCAGCGTACCGAGTCAAAGGTTTGGCAATTCTTTCGATTTTTGAAGAAGAAAAACTCAGTTAGCCAATGAGAAGAGTGTCAGTGTGTCCGGCAGTAGTATGACCGAGCTATTCGCAGAATGCACATTGTTGACGCTGGGAAATGTAATGAATGACATTTTTATTTATAATTCAGTGTTTATTAGACATAAAACAATCAGTACCATCTTGAATTGCATCTTACTTTAAGTTAAATTTATAGGTTTACTTTATAGAAAACAAGTCAAATCCATCCCTCACAAGGAACGAGAAGACAAAATAACTGGGTTGTTTAGCAACCAGATGTGAGCTTTGTATTGTGTTGAACAGCATCATGAGTCATATAAAACCAGATCTTCACTTCTTTAATGTTTAGACAACAATTTGACTTTAACCCCGTATTTCCCCTGGACATTTTTTGTCCTCTTCCAAAAATGCAAAACTCCCTCACAGACAATCACCCTGCTCACCGGGGCTGACTTTTCGTGAAGAAGTGTCATCCTGTATGAAATTTAAAAAGCCCAACCTTCTAGAAAGTGGACAAAAAGTCTACATGAAGGGTCACATATGTGAGTTTTCTGAGGGGTAACTCAAGGTTTAATGAATCGCACTGTGAACAGGGGTGAATGGCACCGTATCGGCAGAGCACTTTGCTGGATTATTAATGTATCGTGTCGCTCACAGCGAATCACGATGCATATGGAGCCGGTCTCAGTGGTAGGGATTCACATCCGTAGTGTCCATACCATGCACTGTTGTTCTTTACCTCCTCCAAGGAGGTCATGTTTTAGCCGGCGTTTGTTTGTCTGTCTGTCAGTGTACAGGATAACTCAAAAAGTTATGGACGGATTTCGATGAAGCTTTCAGGATAGCTTCGGAATGATGCAAGGAACAATCGATTTGAATTTGGTGAAGATCCGGAAGAGATTACAGATTCTGGATCACTTTTACATTTTCGTTAACACTGCAGTCAATGGAGCTTGGCGGAGGTCTGCGCTCTCCGAGTGCTTTTCTAGTTTGAAATGTTCTCGTTAAAAGCCATGTGAAAGAGGTGGGAAAAGTTCGGAAAGGATTCATATTGGTTACATTTTTTAACAAAACCTAAAGCTGGAATATCTAACTGGGTTGTTGATACTTTTTAAATCCACTGATTAATAACGTTGTGTCGTGTGTTACCTGGACAGAAGAAGGGAGATGTGCTGCATGTTACAGCGAAGGCAGAACACGGGGCTGTGGAGAGGGAAAACAGGAATGAGGTGGATTACCTCATTTAAAATCCAACTAATCCAGAGATGCTTCCTCTAACTCACCTGAAAACACTGGGGAACGTGTCGGCAGCCAGGTGATGCACAAAGACCAGGTGAGCCAAGCAGGCCAAAGAGTCTTTAGGATAACGCACCTCCTCCTCCAGAAAGCCTAGAACCGGTTTCCTCCTTATCACAGGCTGGAACATGAGACTGGAGAGAGACTCTCCGATAGCAGCGAGGATGTTCTGCAGCACACACAGAGTCATCTTTAACACCAGTTCTGATGCTGTAAAGACAACATGCTCCAATTTATTCTGCAAGGGCTGTGTTTTGTCTATTTCTAATTATAATTTGGATTTTGATTATGAAAAATCACCAGAGTTCCAGATTATTCTGCACAATAGTTTCTAAACATTGAACAGGTTGTAAAAATTTTATTTTTTCCAGATTTTTTCTAAAAGCTAATAATACAAAAAGTTTCTCCATCATATCCAGTTCCACGTTACCATGGAAATCTTCTCTAAATCACCATAACTACCCTCTCATTGAACCTGGAAGTTCATGGATAGTTTCTGTCTCTCCCTCTCAAAAATCGATGCTCCACAGGTAGTCAGTAGGGTGGAGGTCATGGGATGATGGTGGTCCCACCATGCGTTTCTCCCTTTATACCCACGTTTACATCCACCAACCATCCAGGCCTCCATCTGCACCATCCAGACCTCCATCTGCACCATCCAGACCTCCATCTGTACCATCCAGACCTCCATCAGAGCATCCAGACCTCCATCAGAGCATCCAGACCTCCATCTGTACCATCCAGACCTCCATCTGTACCATCCAGACCTCCATCTGAACCATCCAGACCTCCATCAGAGCATTCAGACCTCCATCTGAACCATCCAGACCTCCATCTGTACCATCCAGACCTCCATCAGAGCATCCAGACCTCCATCTGAACCACCCAGACCTCCATCTGCACCATCCAGACCTCCATCAGAGCATCCAGACCTCCATCTGAACCATCCAGACCTCCATCTGCACCATCCAGACCTCCAGAGCATCCAGACCTCCATCTGAACCATCCAGACCTCCATCTGCACCATCCAGACCTCCATCAGAGCATCCAGACCTCCATCTGCACCATCCAGACCTCCATCAGAGCATTCAGACCTCCATCTGAACCATCCAGACCTCCATCTGCACCATCCAGACCTCCATCTGAACCATCCAGACCTCCATCTGCACCATCCAGACCTCCATCAGAGCATCCAGACCTCCATCTAAACCATCCAGACCTCCATCTGCACCATCCAGACCTCCATCAGAGCATCCAGACCTCCATCTGAACCATCCAGACCTCC
>JBBDHI010000008.1:2648950-2661076 GCA_037177115.1 Craterocephalus stercusmuscarum
GGAGCTTCTCGGCTGTGTTGTTTCAAATTCTCTATCTCTCTCCGACTCTCGGAAAACAACGTATACTCTAGCTTTAAATGATAAAACTTGACGTTACGGAGTGTGTTTCTTCATTTCAGGCTTCTTAGCTGCCTTGGAAGTAGGAAAACCAAAGATGCTGGCATGTTTGGATCCACCAGATACTCCAGAAGCACTAAGACCTAATCTAGGAGTTACATCTGGATGACAGCTGCTTTCAGGTTATTTCAGTCCCACCTGGTCCCACTGTGATGCTCTGCTGGACAGGACTGGTGCTGCATATCCCTTAAGGATACAAACAGCAGCAGAACAACTGTCGATGTAGCTCCATTTAATGTCCAAGTCAGTCTTCTCGCCTCAACCTCTCAAGATTTGACAAGCTAATTAAATGCAACAACGAACTGACAAATCATCTTTTTACTGATTTCAACCACAGTGAGTTTTTGTTTACCGTCAGCTGTTGGTGAACTCCTGGTACTGGAGTCATCTAGTGATCAGCTTTAGTATCACATTGGTTTCTGAGCACAGACACGTAGTGAATGATATTGCTTTTTTCCAATACTTTCTCTTCGTTAACCAACAGTTTTGATTTCTTAATGATGTCCACAAAACTGTGACTATTAATTGTTCCTCCATTTTAAATAACATGTTCTTATTGCTCGCATGTTTAAAAGGCTCAAGTTCAATTTTTTCCATCTTGAGCAAACAGTCAGAAAACACTTCATTCTGGAGAATATAACGTCTGATTCTTGCAAAAAAATTGATAGGACCCTTCGTTGGGGCTTTTTGAGCGGCAAATTCCTGACAAACGTGCTGCCACAAGCTAACAGGTCAATTCGCATTTGTACATTGACTTAATGTAATTTAAACACGTAAATTATTTTAATCGCGCTCTGTGTGAACATACAGTAGTTACCTTGACTCTTTTCTTGTCTCTTGCTCTGCCTCTGTCTCTCTTGTGTTTCCTCTCTTCCTCCGATAATGTTCTCTAAAGTTTCTTTGCTGATTCTGCATGCTCAAAACGACAGGCTTGTTGGCATCTGCTTGCTAGCATGTAACGCACGTGCACACAACGGCTGTCACTGTGCCGTCATGGGTGTCCGGAAAGTAAGAGTGAAGCGCCACGTTCCTGAGGAGTTTGGTGGCAAAGTGACATCTATTGTGTACTCTTGGGGCACCACACTTCACAGCTTTTTCTTCTGGTATGCTGTGTGATGTCACAGCCGAGATCTCAGCGAACAGACAGGGTGAAGCGGGATTGGCCGACGTCAGGGGAGAAAACCTGCCTTTTAAAGCCGTTTTTAGAGTGTAGAGCAAATTTTCAAAATAAAATTCATGATCATGTACATTTGCATCAGTTGTATTTGGATATAAAGCCAAAGATTAGTTTGTGTGAGTCAAACAAATCTTTAACTGATCAATTTTATAAGGCTCTGTCTTTTCATCAGCTGATCATTGTATTTTGTCAGGTAGCTAAACTTTGTAAACCTTTTTTTGAGCTGTGCATTCATTTTGGGGCCCCTGCTCAAAAAATGCATACGCCCTTATTAACCACTCCACTCAGGCACCAAAGCACTCCTTGGCTGGCATCCAGTAATAACACAGCTGTTGAGAAGGCTTAGTTACCGTGGCGATAGCCTCTGGATTGGAGTGGAATGTTTGCAAGAAGTGAGCTGACATTTGAGGGCGTTGAGCTGGACCAATAGCAGAGTGGAGGACAACACAGATACAGTCGACTGCCAGCTCTCATCTGGTTCCTCCTTTCCCTTTCCTCCTCTCTCACTCTTTCTCTTTGTTTCCTTTCTTGCAGCACAGGCCACTGGGTTTCTTTCTCTGCATTACTATTTGTTTCGTAACGATACAAGAGGCACTCTGGAGGGATAGAGGAGAAAACCCTTGGCTTTGTAATGTGATCTAAAGATGGAGCTTTGAAAGCTTGGCTTTGGATCTTTTAGTTGGACTTGCTGGGGTGGGATTATGAGCAAGTTTAAACTCTTGTTGAGGCTCAAATGCAGTAAATTATTTATTTTATAGGAAGTATTTTTTATGAACATGACTGTCACGGACTGTCACTTTTAGATTATTGGGTTCTTGTATAAATGCTATTTTTAGAATATAAGCTAAATGACTTTGAGGAATGTAAACATGTAAAACATACATCATCTTCATATTAGTTTCTTTCAACTGTGCATTTGTGGGATTTATTGGTGTCTAAGATGCAAGCTAGCTCAGTGAAGATGATTGTTCTCTTGCTGATATTTATGGGTAACATCAGTGCTGGTATTCTGATGAATGTATCATGGTTGGGTTTAAGCTGGGTTTATACTCGTGCAGCGTCAGGTCGGCTTGTGGAGCTGATGCAGTGGTGATATGTGTTTATAGTCCAGTGGGAGGTAAACGCGCCGTGTTGGCGTTTCTTTTCTGGATCTGCGGGTAGTGGTAGGCTGGTATGGGCCGATACATTTTTTCAGCGATTTTACAAGTTTACTGTCTACTAAGTACGTGGGGTCTTTATGGGATACTGTTAGCAAACTGCACTGCATAGTCGGATCATTTACCACCAGAGTCCTTTTTGGCTTCCCTGTGGAATTTGTGCAACAAATCAGCAATGTGGCAGCAGATTCATTGATGTAACCTGTCACCAGATCAGGAAAAATTCAGTTTAATGTCACTTTTGCCTGCAGTATAAAGCGAGTCAATATTCCGGAAAGGAGTTTCACTGACCAATCACAAGGGAGTACTTCCACGTAGCTGTGGCCGCGTAGCCAGGATGCACATCAGGTCTGAAGAGGTGCATGTCGAGCCTAGATTTTTCACCAAGATCTTGTATTGAGAGTGGGAAAATTCGACCTAATCCCATCCAGACATGAACTCTCAGTGGAGTTCACGATGCTTTTCCCACCACATTTCTCAGTGGAAGACGATGGTTCCCTCTATCCTTCCAGTTCTTAATGATGGGTTGGACAGGTCTTAACCCAGTTCCAGTAGTTTCTGCATCGCCTTTAGATGGTTTCTCAGCTTGAGACCAGTAATCTGACCCTTCTTAAACGACCACAGGATGTCTTTCCAGACTCTGGTTTAAAACACTGCTGCTGGTGTAAAAGGCTCTAAATGCTCCAAGTTGGGTCTTTAAATTTTCTTTGCCACTGCTTTCAGTTTTTTCTTTTTTTTAGTCTATTTTATTGATCATGTCGACCGAAAGATTTCCTGTTTGTCTGTATTTCATATACTACTGTATGTGTTCTCGTCTGTCTCGTCTACACATGTACAACACATAAGGTTTCTTCATGTATAGAATGTGCTACAAAAGTTATTCTTGTCTTTCTTAACTATGTTTTATATTAACACTGGAGTGGTCATTCTTTGCTTTCTTTCTTTTCCAGAGGATGGAGCCATGGTCACTATTGACGTTGGGTTGGCCTACAGAGACGACACAATGAGTGAATGGACAGAGATGGCTCGTTCCTTCGAAGAGAGGAAGCTCAACTGCAGCTTTACCACTGCTAAGGTAAAAGAAAGATACCAAGATTTACTGTAACTCCTCTTTGAACAAGGGCGAATACTTTATTGACCAGGAATAGAAAGCATAAATCATGTCAAGCCTGAACCTGCCTCAGTTTCATACCATAAATAACACAGTGCAGTCTTTTGGTTGGTGTCTAATTACTAGACTTTGTTCCACACTCTGTATCATAATGTAAAACAAGCTTAGAAGAGGAATTACAGCAAAACTACTAAAATCTATCCTAGCCAGCCTTCTCTTCCAAAGTCATTTTTCGTCTGGGTGTAATTTTATTTATCTAAAAGAAAAAAGCTGCAAGAGTTCAGCTCTGTCATCGTGCTGTCATTAGACATGTCTGAGCTCGTTGTAGCCACTCTGCTTCCCGTCAGACCAGCGGATGATTCACTGATGATGAATGATATTCAACTTCTGATCCTCTAAAGATAATTTAAATGCTTGGTAAATGTTTTCTTCTTAAAGGCTGCCAAAAAGCGTTAATATCAAAAAGAGAGATTAGGTTGGTTATGAGAAGCAAAGCACAGCTGTAGGCAGTCTCCATGGTTCTTTTCTTTGCTTTAAACGAGCTATACCTGATATCTTCATCTTTTTAAGAAGAATGGTTTCTACAAGGTATATTATGCGGTATAAATGAATGACTCATTGATTGCTCATATGTAAGATTCCAGCCAGGCCATTTTAGTTAGCGAAAGCGGCTAAAGGCCCATTTATGCTCAACGCATATGACGGATACGCAGACGCACGGAAAGTTTTGTCCGTCTTTTCAGGCTCCTGGTGCATCCGTCACTCGACGCAGAAGACGGAGTAATACCACTCGAAACCGCGGTGTCACTGTTGAGCATAGTGGAACAGAAACAAATCAGGGAAGAATAAGACGATAAACGGGAGGAGGTAAACCATAGCAGAAGAACGAAAGACGGCGAAAAAACATTACAAGTTGCACAAGCTTTTGAAATAAGGCTCTACAAATGTTCAGGGAGTGTTGGTGGTTAGAAACAACTTTAAGCCGCGCATAAGTGCCGCTAACCGATGGCTGAAACTAACGTCGTTTCGTATCATATGAAGGCAACGACGTATGAAGACGCTTGGAACGGACGTCCACATTTTCGTCCGTCAGGGAGCATAACTGGGCCTTAATTTTTTAATTCCCTAGGGGAACGCTCTTACTGGCTGATCGGAATCCGGAAGTTAACCCCATTGGCGGAGAAAGAGAGCGTCACGCCGAAGCTAAAAATTTGCCGCTATCGCTAACTATAATGTCCTTAACTTGTACAAAAATTAGTCATTAATTTTTATGGACTTAAAAGGGGTAAGCCTGTTTACCACATAATATACCGTGTAGAAAACATTTCTTTAGAAAGATTAAAATAATATCAGATGTAGCTCCTTCAAGTTATTAGTGTTCTTGATACAGTTATTGTCAGAGAAATAATATTGATTATTCTACATTAATTAATTTTCCAACAATATGAATGTGTAAAACCACATGAACACTCCTTGTAGGTCTTTAAATTTGATTTATTTCCATCTTTTGATGTCAGTATGAATAATAATTAAACAAAGTAAGGCAAGAAGGCTCATTCCAATTAGGATTGGTACTCCAGCGACAGGTCATAAGGTATGGACTTGTAATGAGAACTTGGTCATCTCCTCTTGGAGGTCTTTTGTACATGCTCAACTGGGATGAGCCTCAGGAAACATCCGGGATGCACTGGAAGGGTTAATATATCCCTCCTGGGAACTCTTTGGGATTCCCCTAGATAGTGTCAGTGGAGAGATGGGTTTGGGTTTCCTACCTGACTCAACCCATCTGTGTTACTCTATGACTTGGAGTTGACAGAAAGCATGGTGACTTCCACCTTCTTTTTGCTGTGTCATGTCTGAATCTGATAATTTGCAGCATACCTCATCCATCTTTAGCCATCCTCTTGTATTTCCGCTCAGCTTCGGCTGAAATACAGGAGGGTCTGGAGTCAAGTCCATAGACACTCCCTTACCCGACTATAAAAAATTATCGGACCAATCAGGATTGCCATGTGGGAAAAGAACAGATGTGACGTATTCATCATGCAACAATAGTTTCTAAACAATAGTGACTTACATGCAGGGATGTGAATACGGCTGCAATTCTGCAGACGACATAGATTATTTACCAACATTGTTGGGCTGTTAGCTCCCGCTCTCCCGTTTTTGACATGACAGCACAGATCTGTTTTATTTATTTTTCCTGCGTTGCTTCATCCACATCACAGGCTCCTGCGCTGCAAGTGGTTGATGTAGTTCATCATTTAAAATGACAAACATGTGGTTTCTCCACTTAGATACAAGGATTTTTAATACAACCATGCCTTCGGAGAGCAAAGCTTATGGAGTGGTTCCAGTCAGATAATGTGAAGCTAGGTGGAACAGATCCATCTGGCCAGAGCCAGGTTAATCCATCTAATGGTCATTACCACAGTGAGCTGCATCTCAGATCAGCAATCATCCCTGTGTCTGCTGGTAAAAAAAAAAGCTGCATTTACACAACAAAACTTCTTCTTGGAGCCTTGTCCTTTTTTTTTATCTGTCCTTTGGTTTAAACTGAGCTAAACAACAGCTCCTAAAGAGCAGTGTGTTAGGAATGAAGTACTTTTTAGACTACATCATTTTAAAACTCTTCTTGTTTATTATCAACCCTTAGAATTCCACTAGATGGGACTTGAGCGCCTAATATTGTCAACATCTCAGCAATATTAATGTGTTAAACTGTGGACAGAATTATGATGGATAGAAGTTGTCTGTGGATCACCTAAGAGCTGCTAGGTTGGAGATGGTTTTGTGAGGGTAGGAGGTAAATGGTAGCAGAAAAGAAGTGTAAATGAGGAAAAAAGTGTATATATGTAAATGGTTTCTGTTGTGTTTGTTTCAATGCTAATATGTTTCCTCCTGCAAGCCCTCCTTGGTCCCTGTTGATCTGTGTATCATTTCTATAAAATACTGTTGGTAATAAATTCAGTTTTCGTGTTCTTGTTGGCTGTTATGGTTGTGGATCTACTGATACATTGATTTACATAATTTAACATCATAATCTGACAGCTGAGGCTGTTCTGAAAACATCAGCTCAGGGGCCACGGGATTAAAATTGTTCAGCTTCTATATGGAGTTTTACATAAAAATAACAACAAAAAAAGACTGAACAAAAAAACAGGGGAAAAAGGGAATTTTTGGAGTTTTAAGTGCAAACCTTTCACTGTGTGTTTTGTAGACTATGGAGAATGAGGGACGTCACTATGACTGTGGCCTGCTACCCTTCATGGAGTTGGGGAGCGTGGCCCATAAGTACTACCTTGTCAACATCCGGCTGCCTGTCAATGAGCGCAAGAAGATCAATGTGGGCATCGGAGAAATCAAGGACATTCGTCTTGTTGTAAGTTTGTTGACATGCAGAAGTTGACTCTGATCAAAGATCTACATTGCTTTAACTGTTACATACAGATAAACTAACATGCATGGGTTTTGTTTTTTCTCAAGAGCATCCATCAGAATGGAGGCTTCACCAAGGTTTGGTTCGCCATGAAGACCTTCCTCACACCCAGTATCCTCATCATCATGATATGGTACTGGAGACGCATCACCCTAATGAGCAGACCACCTGTTCTTCTGGAGAAGTAAGCAGCCAAACACTGTAATCACTCTAAATCCCTCACTTGAAACCCTTGAAAGTTTGCCACCATAATTCCAGTTTCTCTTTAAATGACCCAGTCCACTCATTAGAGTTTAGTTTTATGTTATTGGTTGTTCAGTGGTATAAAGAGATTAATGTCTGTTTAACCTCTGTACGGTGGGCAGCATAAGATCCTACAGTATAGAAGATATTTGCATGCACTAGGTAGCAGCAATACAAACATGTAGCTTTGCAACATGATGGGCAGAAACTCGGCTACCACACATTTAAATCCACTTCAGAGCTTCTGATCATTCTGCACACAAACAAGGGGTCGTCTGAAAGCAAAGACTGATAATTTCAGAGTTGTCCGTCTCATCACGGTGGCACAAAAACTCTGGATCATAAGCCTTGGGCCTGTTCCAGAAAGGAGGCTCAACTTACTGAGTTTAATAAGAAACTCTGGGTCAACTCTGACTTCTCAGTTCCAGAACTGCAGCTTAGGTTGGTTCAGTCAACTCTGAAAATCTCCACCCAGAGTTGGGAACCATAACAAATGCCATCATCAATGGAGCCCAGATGCCAAGATTCACCATGGCAACCGCTGACAAAAAGCTAATCATTTAAGCTGATTGGAGCAGATGTTCTTGTTGAAGCTTTTGAGCAATAAAAGAGATGTTTCATTAAAAGAGAAACACTGCTGCTGCTAAGAGGACAGAAGCAGCATGGAAACACTGCTGCCTGAGTCCATGTGAAAGCTGGAGTCCAGGGACTGGATATTTACCTTCATTAAAACTGGTGGATATGGATTAAGATATTGGTGGATAGAATAATTTTAGTTTATGTCCAGTCATAAACAAATGTATTCATCTCCTTCCATTAAAGAAAGGGCAAAATTCTTAATTGTTGTTCAAATAACTGGAGTTTAAAAGAACAATTACGGTGGCCGCGGCAGATATTCTCAGCTTATCGTAGGCGGAGAATACGCAGAACGTGCTACCACCCGTCTGCCGCGCCCACCGTAGCATCCCGAACGCCCATCCAGGAAGTACAATATGCTACGGTTGGGGCTCTAAAAATAGTGTAAATGATATTGTTTCCAGTAAATTATGGAGGCTACCCACTCGGGACACTTGGAATACGTTGGACGAGCAGTATGGAGGAATATTGTCAAGTTTTTGTGGACTTTTATGGACCTTTTTGAACGAGCGTCACTGTGATGGACGGAAAGCTCCCCACATCTCCGGCTGCATGATAAATATCAAACCGTGTCCCAGAGTGTTAATCAGTATCAAGGTGAGCAGAAAATGAAGGCACATCATTCTGAGGGTGAAATATTCCTCATCTCCTTCATGTGAGGAGAAAGAGGATGGTGAGGAGACTGACATCAAATCTATCACACATTTATGGAATTATGATTTCAGACATGTGTAAGGACTTTCCTCATGACTCCACCTTTTGTCTCTTAATTTTCTGTGTTGCCAACGTTATAAAGAGAGGTCTAACTGACAAATAAGTATGACGTCCGGTTAAAATACAAATCTTGCTGTTGACGTCATTACATGGGCGCAGCATATGCTGTTATGTTGGATATGCAAAGCTGGAAAAACCGAGTCACAGCAAAACAGTTTTTTATGATTTCACAGCTCAGACAGACATGTTATTCTTTCTGGAAAGGGAAACCCTGCGTTTCCTCTAACCGAGGGTGAATATACTCAGTTTTCTACATAACCTGCTTCTGGAGCAGGCCCCTGATCTTAGTTCAGTGTTTTATTCCAGCTCTAAAAAACTCCTGTGTCTCTGCCTTTGCTTGACATGAATCATGAAGATCATGCGGGTTGCCATGGAGATGGAGGTTTATATACTATGTCAGGCTTTGCCTCTTTCTGGACCCTTTTGGTGTCTCTAAGGTGAATGTGGGCACTATCCCTGGATCCCCCTGACTCTGACTATTGATAGAAGCGTCCATCATCAACATTGGCCGATGCCTGAGACGGGATCCCTATAATAAATCAACAAATATTTACCTGTGTAGCTCCTCTTATTAAACACCTGGCAACCTTTTAAACTTGTACTGTAGCACAGTTTCTCCTCACACATTACTTTCCTCATTCCACTCACTAATTCTCTCATTCCTACGACTACTTAAATCATTTTTACTATAACTTGACTCGGTCCTGGATGAATTTGGTTGCCATCTTCTGGTTTTCCTTGAAAGTAATGTGGTTTACTTTGAGAAGCTAACAATTTACATTTTCTGATTTCCAGATTAATTTAGTCTGACACAGTAACGCATATCTTTATTCTGACTCTTCTGTGGTAATCTCACATGTCTCAGCTTTCTGTTGACCCCAAGCACATACACACATCCCCCATTGTTGTGATGACATTCTTCATTTATGTTGTCTGCCATTTTAGACTGGAGACAGAAAAATAGATCCTGTGAAGAAAAGGTTAACTGGGATGAATCAGAGTATTAGTTTGATAAACTACACTGACTCTGCTTCAGCACATGTCCTGTGAGGTTGCACATATTAAGAATGGATGAAATGTACAAGTAGGTCATGCTTACTGTGTGCACTGATGGTCAGAGGTTGTTGTTTGAACAAGGATCTCCAGAGGAATGGCATTTAGGACTTTCAGTATCTGAAACTGGTGTTGGCAAACAAACCTGCCAACAAACGGGACCCTTTTAGATTTTAAACAATATGATTAAAGCCTATCCCTTTCCAGCTATCCTCTGATGTTTATTCTATCAAAGAAAATAGAAATATCCTATCGGATATGGAAATAATTCCTTATATAGATATAGGAGCTTGTGCCTGGAACAGGTAGTTTTAAATACCACCATGTGAAAAGCTGAAGCTTTGCTCAGAGCTGGTGTTTGTGTAACCTCCTGCCGTGCTGGGAAGATGGATCAGTAAGAGGCAGCGATCTGCACCACAGGAAGCGCCTGGCCAAGCGTGAAACGCGCTTCAGAATCTGCAAGCTAGCACTCAACACACATACACACACACACACATTCTGGACACACGCATTTGGGACAGAAACACACCAAAAGCACCGTGCATACTCGCGCACACACACGCGCAGCGTTGACGTCTCTCTCCTTCTGTTTGTCTTTTCCGGCTCAAGGAACTTATTCCCCTATGACCCGCAGGCTCTCAGAAAGTGCGTCGCTGTACCTTATTTGTAGGCAGTGGATGATTTTTTCATGTTGTAAAAGCTTTACCAGAGGCTTCTGTCGTGCTCGCCCACAGAGGTGTCAGAATGGTAAACCTCAGACTTCCTCTAAACTTAGAAGATAGACGTGACGGCATCTCTGCTCTGTGGCAAAATGGTGCAAGTTAATATATCTCAGAAAATAGATGGAAAAAAACTTTTTTGTGAAATTGAAGGGATGACGTAGTATTTAGTCTGTTTTGTAGGTTTTTCTTCTTTTAAAAACACAAACAGATGTAAACTGCTCTGGAATGATAATGGAACTGACGGAAAAATGCTTTGATGTCTGAAAAAATTTGACTCTTAAAACATTGCTGATTCTCTGGCACCTCTGAGTGCTTTCGCTTTTTATCATCATCAGTGTCTCAGGAACTGTAGTATTTAACATTGTGGCGTGAATTGTGATGGATAGCTCGCCCTCTAGGTAATCCACAGAAGTTTTCCAGACATTTATATCCTGTCCAGGCGGTTTACAATTCAGCCACAATATGTAGTGTTTATTCAGAGACTTTATGGTAAATCCCCAATGATAATTTATGATAAAACCATTATTTGTCACATTTTCATCACTATCAAAACGTTGTTGCTACATTTTGACCTGTAAATGATGATGAACCCAGTTCTTGTCAAACTTTCCACCAATCAGAGAGCTCATATCGAGGGTAATGTTCAATCAGGAGCAGCCAAAGATCAACAAGTGAGCAGAACATTTTGTGTGTGTCTGAAAAGAAGAAAAATAATGGCTACATTAAAGCCAGGAAGCTGAGTTGGAGTTGATTTAATCAGAATAGGTGGTAAACAGTAGCAGAAATAAGTATAAATATGTAAATAGTTGCTGTTCTGCTTGTTTCAATGTCATGATTTCTTTCTCCTGAAAGCCAAGACTTGAGGGAATGATGTGCAGATGAGATTAAAAGAGTTGAATTTCTACTTGTGTTTTAATATATAAAAACTACTTACCAGATGGTAGCAAGCAATAACTTTTAAGAGTCAAATTAAGCCCCCTGCCCAAGTGTCAGCTCATCCGAATGAAACGCTGTCATCAATCCAGTCATTAAATCCAGTCTCTCACTCAAACCTCTGATTTCTTTTGTCTTTTCTCACACACACGTTGACCCAGCCATATCTCAGCCTGGGCTCTCCCGTCTGTGTCGGCCCAGCTCAGGACACATTCCCGCATACCTTGAGTTGCTTTTTACAACTAACATGAGGTTAGCTCTGCGGAATGTCAATGCAAGCTCTAGAGTGAAACAGCCTAGAACCTGTTTTCGAGTTTCTTTTTGTACACACTCTGATTTGCTCTCTGTTTGTAGCCACATGTTTTAGGTCACCTTGACCTTTTGCTTTTTTTTTTTGTCTTTCTTGCACTCTATAGCTCTGCAACTATTTCAGTTTCTTAACTATTCCAGGACATCCTTTAATCAATGAATCTCAGAGACTACAGAGACCTTCTTACAGGCTCCATTTAGTTTTTCTAAAGTGGAATTTGATAAAAGCATATAAATGTGTTTTCCATCAGGAAAGTCCTTTTTTTTTAATATAATTATTTTTATTGTGCACATTGCCTTACAACAGTTAGAAGTACTTGAAGAAACAACTGATAAATAAAACAAAGAAACATCGCAAGTAAACAAATCACAGATTACTGTAACATGAAAGTTACCTCCATTTTACCCCTCTCACCCCCACTCAAACCCACCCCTGCCAACCCCCCAACACCCAC
>JBBDHI010000008.1:2826599-2837400 GCA_037177115.1 Craterocephalus stercusmuscarum
GAATATGCGACTACCTTTGGACTACCGAGTCATTAAGCAAAGAGTACACGTAAGACAAGACCGAAATCATCACAACCAGTAGCATGTTGTAGAAGTAAACGCTACACTGATAATAAATGATTTCCCATAATTTAACAGATGTGTGAAATGAAACAGGAGAATGTTCCAATTTAATAAATCATAAGATACATTTTCAGTTATTATTGGTACATTTGTGTAAGATTTAATGACAAAAGAATAAGTACTTTACTTTAAAGAATAGACAAATAAAACATGCAGTGATTGCAAAAATGATTGGTCAGTGTTTTGTTCCCATTACTACTTTCAGATATAGACACAGTTCTGAAGTAGTACCATGAGTCAGAAATGTGTCCAGCCGGCATATTACAATAGAAGGAATTGTCTGCCATGAACAGATTCAACTAATTGTGCTTGACATGGAGGACATTGGGCCCAATGATAAAAATTGTGATTTGTGAAAGTTTTTAATGATCATTGAACTATATGTTGGTGCAGAATTGATTAAAAGCATAATTCTAAGTAAACTATAATAAATAAAAAAAATCATTGGCTATTTACTTTTCAAAGTTTTAAGTTTAGTTTTTACATTAGATGACCACTTTAGTTCATAATAACCTAGAGTATAATTTCTTTTCTGAAAAAAGGTCTTATTCACATGTGCCACCCCTTTCTGAGGATGTGCCCCTGCCTTGCCCCTTTGTGAAAAAAAATCTAGACACGCCACTGTCTGGATGCAATCTAAATGCAGCCTATACTGGGCCATGTTGAGCTCACCTGGTAAAGCAAGTGTCTTCTATACAAAATTGGCCACCATTCCTCATATCAGCTGCCCCTGGATTTATTTCTAGCTTGTAGTTGAATGTCTTCCCCTGGTCTTATGAGGCCAGACCTATACTTTCTTTTTTTAAGTACCACAATTATTACAGTCACAATCTGTGCAGGAGGAGTTAGGACATGGTAAATTGTAAACAGTGAACAATGTGGGGGGCAGAGGGGCACTAGGGGAAATGGATATTAGATAGGGGGCACTAGCCCAAAGAAGGTTGAGAAGCAATCGTCTAGATTTTTCATGGGAGTCCAGTCTATGAATACTTCTTCTGTCATAATTTGATTTGGTTCCTTTTGATCTCAATACAGAAGATCACCAGGACCAAGCCGTGTCCCATGCACACAGAGAACTCTCCAGATTATCTGAATCTGGAGATATTATACACTGTAGACAGCAGGATCATCAAGGTCTTCGCAATTTTACACCGGGGAACTTTTTCTGAAACTGTTCCACAATGTTTAGACCCAGTTTGTCTCACATTGGTAAACCTCTGTCCATCTTTCCATCTGAGAGACTGCCTCTCTGAAATGCACCTTTTATATCCAGTCATGTTACTGACCTGTTACTATGTAACTTGATTTGTTGTCAAATGCTCCTCCAGTTGTTACTTTTTCAGCTTTTAGTTGTTAAAACTTTTTACAGATGTGTTGCTGCAATCTAATTCACAATCAGCTCATATTTACCATGAAATGGTCAAGTGTTTGAGTTTCAACATTTCATGTTATGTTCTACTGAAAATAAAATATGGCTTGATTGTATTTATAAGTTGTTGGATTCTGTTTTTAATTACAACAAGATCACAACTTTTTGGGGAATCTCCAACTAGAAGTAAAATTTCACTGAAATGAGATCCAAAAGATCCATGCATTGTTGACATAATTAACTTCCTTTGTCTGTGGCTGAAAACTCTTGAGACGCATCCAGCTGGGCTCAGTTGACACCACAACCACTTCAAAATGGGATTCAGGTCTAGATCTTCACCTTCGGGAGGAAATCACTACAGCAACCCTACTGGAAGTACATAAACTGCAACTTGAGTGTCTTTATCAAGCACAGATACTTTACTAATCATACTGACTGATTTCAGGTGTAAATGACTGAACAACCCACACTGGAGGATCAGTTTAATATCAATATGTAGCTTGTGCTGAAACAAAACTACCAGATTTTTTCATGTTTATTAGACAAATTTAACATTTAAATGATGTTTGAAAACACAACAGAAGTAAGGCTGTGCAGATAAATCCATATTCATCGTTCTAATACATAGCATGTCTCTCTAACACAGGCTTACACACAGGGACATAATGCACAGCGCTTCATTGGCTAATTCAACAATAAAGCAGGCAGCCAGTCGAGTCTATAGACAGGCAGACTGGAGAGTAACTCATCTCTAACAGCCTGCCGTCTCCTGAGTGTTAAAACATGTAAATTTATGTAAGAGCCCATAGGAAACACATATTTACAATACGTTTAGGTAATCACAAGATATGCGAAGAGGCATTCAAGGCCCCGGGGACGAGCGCAGTCAATACAAAAATAGTTTTTATGTGTCATTAATTCCCTCTGCATTCCCTGATACATCCCCCTTTTGCTACAGTAATACAGTAATCACTCAAAATCGCACAGAAAATTATCTGCACTCATCTGTGGAATAAAAAAGCGGAGGGGCAAAACAGGGTGAGTCGTCCCATTTTAGCTCTCTGCTGCCTCTTTAATGTTCATCTGGGAGCCGCATGGCTGCCGTCCATCCCTGCACTCGGCTCCGGCACTCAGAGCAGCTTAATGACAGTAGGATGTGGATTCGTTTGACGCGCGCACACACACACCTTTTTCACGCTACATTGCCTGGCCAGGACAAACATAAAGGGTCATCGGCGGAGTGATGGCAAAAGAGGCACCTCTGCGCTCACATTAAGGTTGTGATAAGAAGAAACATTTCAACTCTGAGTGATGTCGATGCAAAACGGAGTCAATCCAGCTGTAGTAATGAAACTTGCTCAGATTCAGATGTGAGAAGCCAAATGGTCAAATAAGTCATTACCTGCCTGTTCATTATCTCCTCCTTTCACACAGCGGCATAAAATGTTATTAGGCAAAACCATCAAACCTGATGAATAACCAACAAGCCAAATCTATTTCCACTGCAGAGTTAAAGAGAGCAGGTAATTCTGATGGAATTTGTGTCTCAATAATGTGAACTGAAAGCATCATCTCCATGCATCTAAGTGCAGGACATACATATATGTTTAGTGTCCTCTAGTGGCCACAGAATATACAGGACTCAGCCACTCCTGAGCTTTTGTGGACACCTATGGGGCAAAGAATAAAACTGCAAGCATGAAGATGTCCAGGGGCCTCATTTATCAACCGTACTACGCATAGAACTGTGCCTGAAGCGTGCGTACGAGCATTTCTCCGCAAAGTATGGGATTTGTCACATTGTACTTGTGCATAGAAAATTTCTAAATTTAAGCACATTTTCCATGCACATGCACAGAACCCAGTGGCAAAACAGGGAAGCTGCATCATTTCTGCACATTCTGCAGCATCTGTCAGTCATTCTTTTAATTATATTTAGTCAAAATAATAATTCAATTAATAATCGCAGAAAAAACAAAAAGACATGGAGAATAAATGTTTTTAATCATACTAAAGGAATGAGTAACAGGTAAGAGCTCAGTATGCCTATTATTGATCTGACTAAATATTTTAAAACTCTGCTCTGCAGTGAGGCCATTAGACGATCAGCTGATGTGATCTGATCATTTCTGATCAGATGCAGCAGGAGATCGTGTCAGTTTTATGGTGATCTGAGATCTGTGTCACAAATTTATATTAATTACTATTCCAATGAAATGGTTTAAGTCGTTTTAAAAGTTCTGCGTGCTTTAAAAGATTTATATTTTTCTTAATCTTATTTCAATCTTTAAATTGGGCGATATAGCATTTAAAAGAAAAATAAAAAGACCAAGATCTCCTCCTGGTCCTGAATCAATTAGTGCTCTAATTTTTCTTTGCAGCGTTTATTTATGGTGTTATTTTCATGTTTTTTACCGAGATCTTTGACAGAAATTCCTTCTTTCTTTCTCTCCACCACTCCGAGGAGAAACGAGAGCGATTTCCGCGTGACTTCTAAAGGGAAGTGTTGTCTCTTTATATGGTTAAATGGGGGCGTTTCTGCATGCAAATGACCATAATCCAGCACGACCATGGCGATTTAGAACAGGTGGGATTTATCATCAGAAAGTACTTACAGCTGTTCATACGCATGTTTGATAAATCCAGATTTTTTTGTAGTTAGGCACATTCTAAATTTTAGTCCTTTGCACAAATTTAGAACCTTTTCTACACATGGTTGATAAATGAGTTGTTGACACATTGACTGTGGGATGAGTTCAAGTTAAAGCAGCCGAGTCTCTTCAGCAAAGCGGAGTTCATGTCAGCCTCCTCAGCTTGCACAGGTAGATGGGTCCAAAGTTGGCAGCTAACTGTGGGATGACCATCTCACCCAGGGAAAGGTCAGGGGCGAAGTGGAAGGTGTTCCTGAACATTTGTGTGAGGTGTTGCAGACTGATGACCTACATGGAGAAAAAGAAGGAAACAAAGGGACCAGTTTTACATTTGACTGTCTATACCCACACTGGAAAGCACACACACATGCACAAACACACAGAGTTTGGGGATTAAAGTTAGGGATACTCAACTTCTGTGTGAAAATTAACAAACCGAATTTAAAAAGATGAATCTACGCTGATATTATATAAAGAATGTAGGATATTCAAGTAGAATCATGCAATGGTAATTCCTTCATTTAAAACTATTTACCGACAGAAAGGGTGAATTCCAATTCCTCTCTTAACCCTCAATCTTAACCCTCATAGCAAAGTTGTGCACTCCCGCGATGTGCAAGCTCTGTCCCGATTCTCAGAACGTTAAGGTAAGGGGCGAGACTGAGGGCTGTAAAGGAGTGTCCCATTTCCAAGTCACAAAATAGCCCTTAACACTTGGTGTGGAGGGTAATTAGGGTGTTTTCACACCTGTTTAGTGCAGCTTCAAATGTTAAAATGATACATTCTGTCATTCTAAAGTTAGTGCGGCTGCTTTCACAACAGCTTTATGCCACTTGGGACAAATCGCCGCTCTACTTAGAGAGAGCGTCATATCTCCATGACAACCGGTTGAAATCCGAAAGTGCTGCCACTGAAAAGCAAACGGATACAGATGATGATGCTCTTTTGCGATGGAGACTGAGCGCCGGTTGTTGTTAGCCATTGTCTTGCTTTTCTATATCACTTACAATTACATTTACGACAGTAGGCAAACGAGTTTGAAAATGAAGCGTGACTGCGGCGTGAAAATAATTTGTTATTGCACTGGAGACGCCGATGCAACATATCAGCCAGATTCAGAAGTAGGTACATTTTTCTTAACATGCACTGACACTCATCGCTAACTGTAAGTTAATTTGCAAATCAATGGATCTGGATCTTATGGATCAGAAATTAAGCACTTTTCATTTTCACATTTTATCTCTGAAGTGGATCTCTGAAAATGAGAAGTAATTTTCTACTGACCTGAACACAGATGCTGTGGTTTTCCTGAGCTAGGTGGATGGCTTGTGCAACCACACTTAGGTTCTGGTTTAAAGAGAGTGTACAGGTGGAGTAAAGGATCTCTCCACCTGGACAAGCTGCTTGGATTCCAGCTCTAAAGGAGAAAGAGGTTTTGGTTAAATATTTCATAAATGCATCACGATTTCTGCTTTGCAGGATGAGATGGTGCATTGTCATGCATGAAGATGATTTTGTTTCGGAAAGCTCGGTTCTTCTTTTTGTACCATGGGAGAAAGTTCTTAGTCAGAAACTCCACATTCTTTGCAGAGGTCATTTTCACACCATCAGGGAGCCGACCTGCTCTCTCCCATGATTCCAGCCCAAAACATGACGCTGCCACCTCCTTGCGATGCCAATAGAACATGGTGGCTGTCCACCAACCATCCACCACTCCCTCCATCTGAACCATTCTGTACTAATAAACTTGCCGTGTAGAACTGAAAATCCCACTTAGATATCATGAGATTCTGTTTTTATGACATTTTATACAGCGTCCCAGCCTTTTCATATTCTGGATTATAACAGAAAATAGCCCAGAAAAACATTATGTCCAGTTTGCACTGGTCCTGTGTTTCCTGTAAACTTACAACAGCAGCTCCAGCTGTAGCTGAGGCAGCCTTCGTCTCTCTCCAACTCTACTCTTACTGAAAATGTTGTTATCTTCCTCCATGAGCGAATGCCTGTCTGTGGTACAGGGAACGTCAACAAGGACCTGAAACCAGGGACATAAGACGGAGATGGAGAAGGATGGAGGGCCCCTGAATGGGTTCCATGTTCATTCAGCTACCAGCAGTGTGAGATAAGGAGGGGAGACTTACTCTATCAAATGAGTTCCTTTCAATCTCCCCCCATTTGGTACCATCAAAGGACGTGATGCGTAGCTTCTCATCTGTTAAAAAATGCTTAGGGATATAGCTTTGGAGGACCTTTCTGAGTCGCAAAGTTCGAGACACAGAGGAGTCATTAATGCACAAAAACCCTGCAACATAAAGACAACATAGTGGTGGTTGATAGACAGAAAAGCTACAGAGCCCACATTCACAAAGGAAACGTCAAGAACAGAGTGAGATCAGGCAACTCACTGATCATCTGAGTCTGAAACAAAGCCAGGGACTTGCCACCTGGAGCAGCACAGAGGTCAAGCACAACATGGCCCTTGCGGACATCCAGAGCGAGACATGGCAACAAAGATGCTGCATCCATCAGATAATAACCCAACAGGCCCGAATTGTCTGGCCTTAGGAAGAGCAGAGAGAGACGAGAATTAGACTTTATAATCGCAAAAGGCTAATTCATCAGGGACGGCAGGTTTTTTTAGACTTTTATTCACCTGGCAGGCTTGAATCGTGTAACATCCCCTCTTGGAAACACCAAACACTTTATGTTTGGGCTGAGCTGTATGGTTGATGGCTGATGACTGTCAGATTTTTCCTTACAGACATGGCTGTTTTCCTCTTTAACACCAGATTCGGAGTTATTCTCAAAGGATGCATGAGCTGTAGAGAAGAGGAAAAATTTGAAACTTGATATAAAAAAAGGAATGAACTAAAAGCAAACACAAAGCACTTAACGTGGAGGTCACAGTTGTGGGCGAAGGTTTAAAGGCACACCCACTCTCTCCATCTCTGATGAAATCTCTGCATCCCTGGGCTTGGAGAGCTACCAGGTTAGCATCTTGGGAGAAGTTATTCAGCAGTGCTCCATATTTCCTCTCCGACAGCAGGGCGACTCGGACTGATGGCCAAAGCAGCCCCAGCTGGGCAGGGTAGGCGGCATCAAAGTGCTGCAGAGCTAGCCTGGTGGGGGGGTGCTTGGGTTGTGTAGCAGCCTGTTAAACAGAAAGGTAGATAAAACAATATTCGTCCTTTTCCATGGCTTGCCTTACTTACCCTTGTGACTATTCCTGGTTTAGGGATCCATGCTTCAGGCAGCTGCTGGTGTAAAGGTGGTGGTGGTGGGGGGCTTATATCCCACTTTAGGCCCCTTAGTACGAGCATGTCCTGCCCTTTAACCAGCACAGCCTACCTGAGTACTGCTGCTGACCATGTCCATCTCTTTCTGAGCACAGTTGAGCATCTTCTGATGCTACTTCCAGCAAGATGATGCACCATGTCACAAATCTCACATCATCTCCAACATGACACTAGCTGTGTCTCATTCGGGGTCAGCACACTACCAAGTGCAGATTTGTAGGGTGCATACGTCACAGCGGGGTGCCAAGTACTGTCCCGATTCCAAAGCCTCCGAAGGAGCCTCCGAATCCACCTTCCAAACCCGCACTTCCTTTAGCTTGAAACAAAGGCTGCTGGAGATTTATCCTTCGCGCCCTCTTTTCTCCCATAGTTCATTGCAAACAAGTAAGAGCAGTCAACGTCTGCCAGATGACAGGCAGCTGCAACGTCACGAAGAGGATGTTTTAACCGTAGCTTTTTAAAAACAGTACAGCATATAAAAAAAGAACATACCGTTGTAAAACCGTGGCATTAAAATAATGCAATATGTAATATTTTTTGATTTTAAAGAAAATAATTAAGTGTTCACATGCTTTAAAAAAAAACGAAAAAAACAAAAACAATATCCGCTAAAGTAGATTTTAAAATGAGACTTCTACAGGACATTTCCGGCTCCACTTGGAGTTATCTGAAGGAATTAGCGGCAGTAATGAGAAGCTTTGGGGACTGGAGCACTACAGAGATCCTCTCCTCACAAACCAGGTAGGTTATCTCAATTCATGGATGAATAAACAGCTTCGTAGTGCGCTGTCTACTGAGGACACTAGGTAGTACGCTGCCCACGGAATGAGACACAGCAAATGGGTCCACTGATCTCCACTGGCCTCCACATCCACCACATCTCAGTCCATTATTCCACCTCTGGGATGTGGTGGAACGGGAGATTCTCATCATGGATGCACTAACTGTGTGATACTGTCATGTCAATATGGAGCAAAAACGTATGTGGAATATTTCTAACACCTTGTTGGATCTATCACTCCAAGGATGAAGGCAGTTCTGGAGGGAAAAGATGGTCCGACCCGGTGGTACTGATAAAGCATCCCGGGAATGTATATGTAATGTATTGCTGCCTTCATGTGCTATCGTATTTATGGTAAATACCAAAAACCGACGACAAAATTGCACATGAACACCCACTCATGTCGTAATTTCCACTGGGAAACTGGAAAAATCTTATGATACCCGAGCTGTCGAGATGAGATCAACTTTGACCTTTCAACATGGCGGAGAGCAGCGAGACGATTGTGTATGGTAAACATTACATTATGCTAAAAGTTCTCTGCTGCTGTTTGTAGCCTACTCAGTGCTGTTGCAAACATTCTTTTATATAGTATCTCCATTTAAACTTATGTCATTTTTTAAAAAGAATTTAATTATTGTTCGCTTATTGTCCACCAAGTTTATCTCACAACAATATGAAAGCACTTGAACACAATGCACTGGTAATTTCCGCTTTACAGGTGGAAAGATTCATCTTTCCCATACTACATGAAGGCAGCATATGCAATGTATGTTCGGATCACATGGGGGGATTAAAATTGATATGAAAAAAAATTCCTCAAATAACAAAAGGAAATCAATAATAAGAACTTACCCATTTTTCTTTCACTCTGTTTCTTTTATGAGTAAAAAATCTCAGATCTTTAATCTTTCTCAGTAGTAGTCTGGTGTTAAAGAAAAGTGCCATTACTTCGTACGACAGATATTTGGTCCGACTTTTCTGTTACTCAATACAAATAGTTCCGAGGTGGGAATATGAGTAAGGCGGGACTTATACATATTATTGGACAAAATCAACGCCAATCACACCTGTGGACCAATAAAAACTAAATTGAACGAATCTTCTAGTCGTTTCCGGCGTATGACCGACCTCGCGTCCTCAAGCAGGGGTACTGTCAGCTTTGTACCTGTTTCTTCAGAGATTTTTTAGCAGATTTCACTGACATTAACATGGTTTTCGAAAGAAAAATGCTCACATGTGGGGAACCCGACGACGAGGTACTGAAAATATATCACTATTCGTTGGTTTACTGTGGTTTTGCTCGATCGCGTAACCCTAGCCTGGTGTGTGGCATAGTTGTGTATTATAGAAGTTAATGGTCAGCCGTTTTAAGTGAATGGAACATGGTTTATAGCAGGACATAACAGTCAGTTGAAATGATAATATGACATTATATAAGAACTAAAGGTTTATGGATGTTTTGTTTGGTGTTGCTGTGACAGTTTATTTTATTTAAACTCGGGCATGCATACAGACCCCAGACGTTAGTCTAGTAGTTTTAAGTGGATCACAGTGTTTATTAATCCACTCTTAATAACTGTAAGGATGTGACTTGATACTGACTAGGAAGAAGATGGACCAGCAGAGGAGGAAGAAGAAGAGGAGGAGGAACAGGAAGAAGAGATGGTGGTAAGTCATGGATGCTGGTCTTTTTCACTATTAATTTAATTGTAAAATCTCTTTCATCAAGAGCTTTAATGACTCAGACTCACTTTTCTAAGTGAATCACATTTCCTTCCTGTGCCCTCTAGGACCCTCTAGAAACAATACGAGCCAAGTGTGAGCAGACAGAACACTGTGTGCACTATAGGGAGCGTCTGGAGATGTGTGAAGCCAGGGTCAGCTCTAGGTCCAGCACTGAGGAGGAATGCACAGAAGAACTCTTTGACTTCCTGCATGCACGGGACCATTGTGTAAGTGTGTTCCCGAAAGGGAAAGGCAGGTGACATTTTGCTCTTACTAATTTTTGGTGTCTTTCCTTATTTACAGGTTGCGCACAAGCTGTTCCACAATGTAAAATGACCTGCCTACCCAGTTACCATCCAGTAGATATAGAAGATATTTAAATGTAAACACTGTACAGTAATAATTTGCAGTTATGAAGTGTGTTCTTCTCTGTTCTTTTGGACTAAATGCAAGCCACCCCCACTGTAGTGCAGACATGTCAACAGTGTCAGGAGCAGCATCAACAAATTATTTCTACAATAACACATTGTCGCATGTTGTACATTTGTGCAAGCAATGGCCTAGACTGGCTTATGTTGTCAGATCAGATGCAGAAACAACTATGTTTTTACACTAGTGGAGAGTTTACCTCAGGCTTGGTCATGGATAACATTGTTCTGGCTAGAAAATAAAGGTTTACTTTGGTTTATTCTTTAGTCTCTTCATTTGTAAGCATTTAAAGGTCATGGGTAACACTTCGTATTTTATTTTTATTTATTTATAGACTATTTATAAAACAGACATTAAAATGAATACTTTTATTTTGCATCCCATCCGTCTAGATGTTCTGTGAATGTATTTTTAAAAGATTATA
>JBBDHI010000008.1:2898297-2911100 GCA_037177115.1 Craterocephalus stercusmuscarum
CACCCCTCCCCCCCCCTACTCCCTCCCTCTCTTTGTTTGTTTCCAGTTTTTTGTCGACTCAAAAAAGAAAAGGGAGGGGTGTTTGGGTGGCAGCCAAGTGACATGCCGTGACATGCTCGGAGGCAGAAGTATAAAGACATGGAAGGAAAAAGACTTGTATGTATGTAAATGTATATGTATGTTTATCATACATCACTACATACTCAGACACATGAGGATGCCCATCCAGTGTCAAGTCTCGCAGATGATGAAACTAATGCATGAATATAAACCTGCCTCTTCAACTCAGTTGGAAGGCTTAACAACATTTAGAAACAATCTGTAATTGTTAACTGGTTTTAAATAAAAAAAATAGCGAGTTTGAACAAACTCAGCTTGGGTCTGCTTGAAGTGTCCCGCTGTATCTGAGGCCTGGCTGTGTTCTCTATTCTTTCCTCTTTCAAAGATGGCAGTTCTTGAGCTCTAACTGGACACCGATGGGGGGGGACAGAAATGCTGGAGGGAACTACCTCCAGTGCTGGGGTCAAAGGGAGTTGGTCATAAACGCCTGGACACCAACAGAGTCAGACCCCTGACCAAACAGGCCTTGTTTCACTCTCTGCAGCCACTAATGTCAGCTGGTGGATGAGGCCTCGGCTGTTTAAATTTACAGCACAATGTCATTCTGTGTCGTGACACAATGCGTGTATTCATTCACTGTGGATACATAACAAGACAGTAATGGACCATTTTTAACATATGAAGCAAAGAGGATCAAAAATGTCTCATCTTGAAATAATCCCTTTTCTAAAGTCAGAAAGGATCATCGTTGGTAACACACCTGCAATCATTTCTTCAACAGGATGACCTCATCGCGTGTCACAACTCATAATTATGAGTGGCGACAGCCAAGATGCCATTTTTGTTGTTGAACGTGTCTGACAGGCTCAACTAGAATATAATACACGGTTACCAACATGGAAGGCTTTTCTTCTCTTTCTCAGACAAAAGGTCAAATGCTCAAACAGGTTTCTTTAAATCTGATCAAACTTTCAGCATTATGTCATTTTAAATAAAAATTTGCTGGTAAATTGAGGTATTGCTAAACAAATGGTTGTATTTAGGAGGGAAACACGCATGGGTTAATTATTTTCATTAAACGTTTCCAACTGGTTTTCCTTTTTCCATTCATGCCCTGCAAGGCTTTTTTTCAGCTGTTCCAGCTAAGTTGAGGAGAAGTGAATGAAACGGTCTGGGATGTACCATTATAGTGTAGGGGGGTGTTATCACTGTCACGTACTCCAATTATCTGCCAAACCACCTTGCCATGTTAAAATAAACGATCATATTGAAATTGTAAGATTTTATTACTGTTTAGTAAATAAATATCGTAAAACATAAGCGCTGCGCTTGTACGGTGAGCAGTTCCTGTAAGAGACGCCTCCCATCTCCCGGATGGTTGGGGCTAAGACGATGTCGCCAGCAGCCCTTTAAAGTCGCCCCACTTCCGAGATGAAGCAGAGAGGAGCTCCGCTGCACAGAGCAGAAAAAGGCGGACAAATCGTGTCTCCGAAAGAAGGAAAACCGTCGTAAAGTCAGTCAGGCTATGTTAGGACATCATACTTGGACTCTAGGATCTTTATGGCGGCGGAATATAAGGATTTTTCTACATATCCAAATCTACGTAGGACGTGGCGACTGCAGTGAAGCAGTATAGATTCGTTTTTCCACTATTTCTTTTGCGACATTTTTTTTAAACAATTGCAAAGACAACAAGTGCAATCTGGATTCCCTTTGTAAAACAGGAATGGTTTATCCTCCCGAAGGTGTATTCTACATCGAAATGGATCAAGCCCCACCAGGTAAGTTAGGGTTAAAGGCAGCCATTGTCTGGTCTGCGGGAGTCGGAAAGCGTTCATTTCAGTCCTCCATGCTCTCTTTCTTTGCTCGCATCTTTTTATGCGTGTAATAAAGTTGACAAGACGCTTTGCAGGCGTTGGGACGGCGTTATAATGGCCAGCTCCTCGGCGCTGCGCTCCCCCAGTGGCATTGCCCAGGCATGCATAGCGCAATTCTCTTGCCAATTACGTAATACCTTTCTGAGGATCAGGCGCAGTGGCTCGCCTCCTTTTCTTTTGTCCCAGACACATATGACCAACTTTGACGGGCGACGCCGCCGCAGTTCAGCAGTCTAGCTCGCGGAAGATGTGTTTTTTCGCAGATGCTTGTGGAAAAAAGGTGCATCCTGAAGGGAACAGAGGCGGGTTGGCGGCGCGTTAACGAGCGCCGCATGAAACGACCGCTTTGTTCTCCTCTGCAGCCAGCCGTGCTTAATTTGTGCGCGAGCCCTGGAAGTAGGCTACGGGCAAGGAGAGCAGACAGCTCGTCTCATGACTCAACTCCGGCAAAACTCACCAACAGCTCCTTTTCTAGTCACATTTGTCACTTGGCTGCTGTGTTATTACATTGTTGCTAAGCAGTAGGTATTCTTGAATCCTGAATTGTAATTTATTAGATCCGAGTTAAAAGTGATTCATCTTCAAATAGTTGAATAAAATTGAGTTTTTTTTAAAGGGGAAATTTTAGCTTCGGTTAAAGTACAAAATAATAGAAAAACTTGAACTACATGCTGCTGTCACGCCATAAGCACAATAAGAAACCCTGTATTGTTCCAGTCAGGTCCACACTAGAAAGAGCAGCTCAGACCTGAGTGTGATTTAACGACTTAACTCGCCTTTCCAGGATGTTAGTAATTATATTTGAATATTTGCTTTAGATTTGGTGGTTTTTCATTGTAAACCAGTGGATTGTTGTTGGCAGTAAACTGGAGAGGTGATGGAAGGTGTGCAGATTTAATTATGCAGAGTCCGGGAGCCATTTCAGAGGGCTTTTATTTTTTATTTTCTTTTTTCCCCCCTGTCTACTGCACCTGCCTTTTGTTTATTTTAAGGTCAGGAAAAGAGGGGGAACGGATGGTGGGAGACAGCCACATTTTCTCCTCTCTGAGGGTGCTCTTGTATTCTCCCCTAACTGCCTCATGAAAGGCACTTTTGTCCTGCAGTGAAATATATCGCCCTTCACCTCCTCTTGATGCGGTTTGCCCTCTTTTTCCTTCTTCTTCTCATTTTTAAGCAAACACTGATGAGAGATTTTTCTCTCCCTCGCTCTTTAAGGTTGATGGAAAACTTATGATCTGTAAGCTTGCAGTGATTATAGAATAAGAGGGGAGGTCCAAGGAGCTCAAAGTATTATTTCAGCCTTTTTTTTTTTCATGCATGTCATGCAATTGAGAACAGCGCCGAAGGCGAGCATTAAAAACTGGACTTTGCAAAAGAAACAGGGCGTTGGAAGCCAATATATCTTGAGTTATTAATAAAATCCACAAATGAGGGCTGCATTCCCCCCGTCAGTGCTGACCACACTCATGATTTGCATGATTTGGCTATTTGACATGTCTTGGAAACATGCCTGGGCTTGCCCTCACATCTTCCATCATGCAAGGGTGTCTCAGTGTGCATTAATGAGCATATTCAAGTGGTCGCGCTGTGACAGATATAAGCTTCACAGATTTCTCTCGAAATATTTCATTTAATTGTTTTCCTCTCCTTTTTGTGCTCAGCTCTCCCTCCCAGGTCAACAAAGCCAGTGATGTCCGCTATGAACAACAACTGCCTTTCTCCACCTGTGTGTTCGCTACAGGACGCTGAGTGGTATTGGGGAGAAATAACTAGGTAAATATTCGCAGAGCTTGGTGTTTCTGACAAAATATTTATTCGGATTGTTTCGGTTGTGACAACGAGAACCAACAACCGATTCTCCGCAGGGACGAGGTTAACGAGAAGCTTCGGGACTCGCCTGACGGCTCTTTTCTGGTGCGTGATGCATCCACAAAGCTGCAGGGAGACTTTACACTCACACTAAGGTAAGCTGAAGAAAAGGAGAGTAATCCTTCCAAACAAAGCCTCACCGGGGCTCACGTTACATTTCAGACTAAGCTGATTTTGTGTGACTCTGGCAGGAAGGACGGGTTGAACAAGCTGATCAAAATTTACCACCGCGACGGAAAGTACGGCTTCTCGGACCCCCTCACGTTCACGTCGGTGGTGGAGCTCATCTGGTACTATCAGCACCATTCGTTGGTGGAGTACAACGCCACGCTGGATCTGATGCTCATGCATCCCGTGTCCCGCTTCCAGCAGGTTGGCTTCGTTTTTTAATCTCCCTCATGTAAACTAAGACGTGTTGGAGAAGTGATCGGGATGACTGAGTGGCAATTTTTCACCTCAGGTGAAAGAAGACAGCGTCGATGTGGCGGGGAGGAAGCTGAAAGAGGTCCACAATCAGTACCAGGAGAAATCAAAGGAGTTCGATCGTCTTTACGAAGCCTTCACAAAGACCTCGCAGGTTAAAAAGCATCCTTTCATCCTTTTTTTATACGCAAACTTTTGGGTTCTTGTCTAAAAGGGTTTCTGACAGGAAATGTTCTCTGATGCAGGAGATCCAGATGAAGCGCACGGCAATCGAAGCCTTTAATGAGACCATGCTGATCTTCGAAGAGCAGTGTCGTGAGCAGGAGCGTTACGGAGAGGAGTTCGAGAGGAACAGCCATTCGGACGCGGCTGACACAGAGTTGGAGAGGTGCTTAATTACGCCGCGCTCTGCAGTGAATAGCATTAGCTCGCTCGGCTCACGTTGCTCTTATTCAAAGCTTCCTGTATCTCTTCTTCTTGCCCCTCAGCTTTCTGATAAATTATGAGAAGCTGAAGTGCCGTCTCGGAGAGATCTATGACAGCAAAATCCACCTGGAGGAGGACTTGAGAACGCAAGTGGAGGACTACAGAGAAACGGACAGGAAGATGAACAGCTTGCGGCCAGACCTCATCCAGCTACGCAACATCAGAGACCAGTACCTCAAGTAAGCACTTTATCCAAGCTGCTCTCACTTACACTAAATCTGGAGTGTAGAATGATCACATATTTATAAAAATAAACTTATTTTCCTTTCTCCTTGCAGCTGGCTGAATCACAAAGGTGTGCGGCAGAAACGGATAAATGATTGGCTGGGGATGCACAGCGACAGCCTCGATGAGTACGTTCTCCTGCACGCGTTGTACTTTCAGCTAAAACGCGGAATATTTGCAAGCAGGGTGTTACAACGCTCCCGTTTGTCTTCCAGCACGTACGTGTTGAAGGGAGACGAGAAGAATTTGCCGCATCACGATGAGACGAGCTGGTTTGTCGGAGAGCTGAGTCGGTCGCAAGCCGAGGAGATGCTTCAAGGCCAGTCTCCCGGAACGTTCCTGATCCGCGAGAGCAGCAAGCAGGGCTGCTACGCCTGCTCCGTTGTGTAAGTACACCTCCAGCGGCCGCTACGGTTAATTTGGAATTAATTATTACAATGTAGGGAATATTAACTCAAAATTAAGGTGGACATGGAAAACACGTTTATTAATTCCACTTTAGATCAGGGGGTTTGGATGGGTTCTGATTTGACAGGGAGAGGTAGTGACATATTTACTAAGGGTGCAACAAAACAAGATTTTCTGTTCGGTTCAATACTTACGTGTCACAATTTGATATTTTCTGATAATAAAGTTGTCACAGTTCGGTCCGCTCCTATATTGTACGATTCAATACAAATACATCTGTTATTTCACCCCTAATATTTACATCTATCTTTTACTATAACATGGGAAAACCACGTAATAAAAACATTTTTGTTTGATTTTTTTTCTAGTTTTGAAGCAGTAGGTGGACACAAGCGTAACAGACTCGGCTTGAGTCCAGTGTTAGCTTTGGGCGGCTAGCATTGAATACGTGCGTTGTGAAGACGAAAGGTGCAGAACAACCAGAATAAACTTCCACAATGGAGGAATTATTTCATTTAGAATTAAAGGGTTAATAAACCAGACGCTTACATTGGAATTAAGTTTAATTGGGAATTATGTATTTACATTAGGGATGCAATGATACCGCTTTTTCCCAAACCGATACGATACTGATACTTGAATTTGAGTGCGATGAATGCGATGAATCAGTAGACAGGTTTTATTTTCTTCTCTGCTTTTTGCAACAAATGATGGTGAAATAAATAGAAAATAAAAAAAATATTAATCAAAATGATAGCATAATTAAAATTGTGTGAAAATAAACATTGTAATGCGTAATAAATGGGGATCGGTTCCTCGGGAATTAAAACATATAAACGTGGCCATTCTGATGATGCCTAACCGATGCCTCTCTGTTCGTTACAGAGTGAATGAGGAGGTCAAACACTGCATGATCTACAGCACGCCGCACGGATATGGCTTCGCCGAACCCTACGACGCACACTGCTCACTGAAAGACCTCGTCCTGCACTATCGCCTGCACTCCTTAGCGCAACACAACGACGCCCTGGATGTCCGGCTGTCGCACCCGGTGCACGCCAAAGCCGCCGCCGCTGCTTCTCAGCGCACAGAGGAGCAGAAACTGTTACAGACTCCAAAACACATGTCGGGACTCCCGCCGGCAGCTCCAGAGATGTAAGCCAACACAGGAGAGACCGAAAGAAAGGACATGTTTGCTGTACGCTGCGCGGACGTCTGCATCAAAGGTGCATTGTGTAGAATTTTGCACTACAGTGACTCTACGGGACGACGTGGGACCGGAACTTGAATGTCAGCTTGACTGTTCCAACTTTTACACTTCACTCTAGTGCTGTTTCTTGTAAAAGACACCCCCCCACACACAATGACCCCCCCCCGTATTTTCTCTGCTAGAGAATCTTAAAATGTCCCCAAATGAAAAGTTAGACTGTTTTTTATTTTTAAGTTTAACCAATATGTTTGATATATTGTGTTGCTACTGCAGATATGTGAGGGGTGGGGAATGGTGCTGTTAGATTATATCCGTTTAATGGGCCAAACCATTTTTTGTGGGGGGGGGTGGGGTTTAAAATGCCACGTGTGAATATGTTAAAAGTCGTGCCGCATCTTAACCAATCGCCCCTTTCTTAACAGACGTTCATATACAGTGGATAATTATGTAGCATTAACATACTGTAGAAAAACCATCGTAAAGCATATTCGATGTTACTCCCATTGACCAAAGCACTTAATAGTGAGCAAAACTACATCCCTGTTTAGTGTGGTGATTGCATTTTTGGGCAAGGGTAGAGCAAATTTATGTACACCTGCTGATGTGCTGATCAAAACATAATCTGAAGTACTGTATGTTATATTCTGTTACTCAAAGAAATATAAGCTTTTTGTATTCTATATATATTTTTTCTATAAACACGCCACAAGATGAAAGCTTGAAGAAAGTGCAATCCAACAGTATTTGTATTGTTGCAATGTGTGACGATAACGGCGGCGGAGACGGTGACGTTTGCCACAGAAATGCGCTCTCCCCGGCGGCGGCGGCGGTATGATGTGGCCTCCGATGTTTGTGTGAACTGCCAGAGGTCCGGAAGTATCCTGCCTCCATTTACTTGAACTGTGGCATTGCTCGAGCTATGAATGTTTTTTCATGACATGCAGCCTACATAGCTTCAGAGGAAAGGAATCCACGTTGAACTTGGCACATTTTCCAACTTTGAGGACAATAGACACTTTGTATAGAGAGATACCGTTAAATGTATTTCTGACGTTGGTTCGCTGGAAAGGAGGTTGATGAAGCCTCTTGAAAAATATGACTCCACTGGAGGACTGAGGAAACTCCTCGGGTGAAGCTGAGCAATGTGAGATCCTGACCTTTTTCATGCTGAAAGACAATAAACTGAAGAGAGTTTTGTCAACCTGCGTAGTCCATTGTTTCTTTTTCTTTCCTATTTTTAAATGAGACATTATTCCATATCGAAAGAGTCCAGTGGAGCTGCTGTGGTTTGATGAGCTTATCTTTGGGCCGGCACAGATAGAAGGCAGCGAGGGCAGCGGAGGACACGCTGTCGACAGATGGAAGGGAAAGGAAGCGATAAAGACAATGGCAGGAAACGCGCAGGCTCTTTCCATGCTCAGTCAGACCGCTGTTAAGTCACCAGTAAAACATGCATCGGACCTACGTCACTCGGATCGCAGAGCATTCAACACAACATCCACCTTCTTTTGATGTTTCCGCGAAAGGAATGCGGCCCGACATTCGCCACTTCGCGGCTTAAGTGCACCCCTTCACCTGTTTTATTAAGCTTCCTTATTACAAAAATAACAGGCACCAAATCCGCACATGCACATTTAAACGCTTGCATATTTCACTCACAGACGATGCCCCAAATGGCCCAAAGCTCTGCCCTCTGTGACCACAGCGACAGGTGGCCTCTTTCAAGCATCACATAAGGACTGTGTTAGATGGGGATTAATGAGGTGCAGAAGGCAGGGATGTACTGGAGAGGGAAAGAGCCTAAGTTCCAGGCCACGGATTACTCCCTGTTACCTGTGTCAGCTCGGAGGACTCTGCTGGGATTGACCATATGCACCTTAGGTAGATGCACAGGACTACATGTACCTAAGCTGAGTCACTGTGGATGCGTGATCCAAAAGACAGAGCGAGTGGGTAGAGGAATGTGTGGGGTGGTTACTCAGAAAGGACTCAGTGTCCAGACTAACATGAGCTGCTTTTTCTATTTTCTCTGTCAAGTCTTAAAACTCTGCACTTTAACAAGATGTCTATTTTAGCCGGAAACAGCCTATGCTAGTAGTGTGTATACTTTAAGAATTACCAAGTGAATACAAGGCCAGTATCGCCCATACGGTAGCCGTACCAAAAACTACAGTGGGTTGCGTCATCAAATGCTGGATCTAAATGAATTTCATGAGCTTTGATCTCTTTTTGACGAGGCCTGTTTTTCCCTTTTCCCAAAATAAATGAAGTATATCTGCACGACTACAAAAATCAGACAGCTGAGACATATGAGGTTACTACTGAAGTGGTATTGTGTTAGAGTAAATTCACCTGGAATACAAAATAAAATGTAAAAGTAAACAAGTGACAACCAGAGGGTAGAAGCCCAGTTCATAAAGTCATGTGTGATGAGTAATATGTCTGCCCCCACAGACACTCTGCCTTACAGACACCTGAAAGAAGTGAAGATAGTAAATGATCGGACGGGTGAATACTCCACCAGACCTTCACGAGTCATTTCAAACAAGGGCAGAGTGTCAGGAGGACACGTTGGCAGAGGTTTTCAGAGCTTGAATAAAACTTTTAGCCATAAAACAGCAAAAGAAAGACCTGGTTTATGATTTCGGGACATACACTTTTATAATTAGGAGGCTCTGCTTTCGTACGACACCTTGTTTGTGTGAAGAAATAATCCCATGCTCTAAGGTGGACAGAGCTGTTACATTCCCATATAAGTATGTGGGGTTTGAATTGTGTTTTATTTGGATGCCAATGCGCAGTAGAGTCTTTTAGTATGCTACGTTAGCATGGCTGTGTGCAGAAACCCTCTGTACTGCGTGCATCTTATGCTGCCTTCTGCACGCGAGCCGTGGTCAAGAAGAGGTTAAAGGTTTGGGGTTGTTTTGGTCATTTTTTCTTTGAATTAGTAATAAGTTAAATAGACCAGAATCATGTCATGTTTATATCTAAATAGAACCAATAGATCAGAAATAAAACTAGTTTTAGTTTTTACTCAGTTGAAGCAAAAGAGTAATATTCAGTTGAATATATATTCGGTATTTCTTTCAGTTATAGTAAATGTATTACTTTGAAAAGAACATTTTAATTAGATGTGTTATGTCAAGGTTTTAGCGCACAATTGATGCTTTCTGGGTTGGCTAAAGAAACAAATAACTGGTTGTACTTTGAATATCAATGGCCCTGATCCAGCTTTATTTGTTAGCAGCACATTAAAAGCCACAGAGGCCCGACGTGTTGTACAAAATCCCAATTAATGACATAAGAAGCATAACACATGACATGAAGCATAAGATAACATGAAAAGAGACATAAGATAAAACTAGACGAGGCTTTTGAAGAGAAGAGGCCTCTAATGTGAAGTGGCAGATTATTCCATAGCAAAGGGACTGTAAGGAAAATTAATTACATTTATGAATTAATGCAGAAGATTACTAAAATGGTACTTTCACCACTTTAATTTATTTAATTATTTTCTGCCATACTGAAAGGTTTCCATTTACCTTAGCCTCTGGGTCAAGGCTCCGGATCTGTAGGGGAATATGTGAGAGAAAGTGTAACTCTTATTACACCTGTATCGATCAATATCAGTGCCAAACACGATCCCATGCCCCGCTAAATCACTATGAAACACAATAAGCCATAAAGGGAGTGAGAAATTTAAAGGTAGTTGCTAACAATGCTACGTAGTAAGGAGGTTAAACAAAGCTAACACAGCACAAAGAGCAGGGAAAAAAAACACTAGCAAGATGGCCTTGTTCTTATCAACACAATTTATTTCAACTGGGATAGCTGAAGGCAGGTTATCTTTGTTTTCTGTTACTTCGTGTAAGCACTGAACTACTTTATGGGTAAGAGCTAAATAAAATGCAGTGTAATAGGACTGTCCTGAAACAACTCCTCTTTAATGGTTGTTGCATGGTTTGATTTCTCCTGAGACTGAGAGGTGGAAAAAGACAGTGAAGAGAAGTGAAGTGAAGGTGACATTTTGTCAGCTTATTGCCTGAATAGATTAACAGGAAGAGTGGGATTCAGGCTGATATGTGGAAGCTTGCATGGATTGTTAGAAAGTATCCCTTTTTGACTGTAAAAGACCTTCAGAAAGATTTAGCGGACCGGAGTGGTTTGATGGTTTTTATTATGTAGCAACACTAGGACAAGTACCAGTTTTGTGCTCAAATCACCAGGAAAAAAACTTTCTTGCAACATTGATTTGTATGAGAAAATCTGCAGAAATCTGTGTAAAAGCCTGCATGATTTGATGAAAAGAGCTCCCTTCCAGCTCTGAAGCACAGGAGTGGATCCATCATGTGCTGCAGCTTGTAAAACAAACAATTGTTTTTTAATGTTAGCAGGTAAAATGGTTTTAATTACAGCTGCCAATTCTGAAGATGGAAAAAAAAATCACATTATATAATTTTACAAAAGAGAGAAAGACAAATAATTCTTAATAATAAATATCTGGAACACACAAACATTATTTCTAAATTCAAAATGATTAAAGATCATGGATGCTATACAGTTTCTAACAGCTGGAACAATGTATAAAGCAAAGAATAGTTTCCTTATTAAGTTACAGTATTGGGTGGAAAATTAAACTTAAAAGCTCACAGGGTCTGAACAACACTGAGGGGATTTTGTGTTTTGGTACATGGATGGACTGGCACAGGGGCTGAAGCAATGTCCAAATATGATACAAGCTGCATGGAAATGTGATGTTCATGAGCTACAGGGTTTCAGAGGAGAATTAGCATTTATAAACATATGTGCATTTTGTTTATTGTTTTTTTTCTGTACTGACATTTGTAAATATAGGTTGAATATTATACACATTATATTATATACTTACTTTATAATAACACTGAATTGTTAGTTTTTTACTTCTACCCACTACTTTTTGAATATATCTGTTTTTATGTTTACTTTTGTTTTGTTTTTTTGCTTTTTAATAGGCATTTGAAGTATCTTTTGCTTTAGTTGAGTTAAATTCGGCTCAGTATACACTCACTCACAGGCCACTTTATTAGTAGGGCTGTAAATCCCCATTCTGATCTAAACTCAATACTATTCTATTTAATGGGTCGCGATTCAATGTTTGCTGACTTCTCAAATTCAGTCACGATCTAATTTCGATTCGATTCGATAATGATGCAACAGTTGACTTTTAAATATCACAGGTAATTGAACACATTCCAATTTATATCTAAATCACAAAAAGCTAAAAGAATATCAATTAACATTTTTATTTCTGTGCTCAGGTGTATAATTAATGTAAATAAATAATCTGTTCTTCTTCCAAAGACAAACTACTAATAAAGGCAACGACATGCCAGGGGAATTCAAACTACAGTCATTTTCCAAATAAAATTGCACTCAATAAATGATTAGTGTTTCGATTTTTGGATGGTTATATTTATGTTGTTACACCCCTATTAGGTAAACTTGTTCTACTGCTTAATTAACATATCTAATCAGCCAATCAGGTGGCAGCAACTCAACACCATTAGTCTGTAGACTTGATGAAGACAACTTGTTGAAGTTCAAACTGGGCGTCAGAGTGAGGAAAAAAGAAGATTTAGGTGACTTTTGAACGTTTTCGGATGTTGGTCTAAATATTTCAGAAATCTACTGGGATTTTCAGTAGAGCGGTAGTTCCCATCCGGGGTTGCCCAAGGCTTCGACTCCTCAGAGCCAGAGTGACTTAAAGGAGAAGATTGGAATTTTGCAACCTGGACCTATTTTCTAGCATGATATCCGATCATTTACTCACCCAGACGGTTTTGGTTTAACTTGAACTCCTTCGGGAGATATTTAGATCCACTTGTGATCAGCGTACATCCAATATAATGGGAATAAACGGGGCAGGTTCCGCATGCTCTAAATACGGCAATTTCTGCCACAAAACTCCTTCATTTTACCAATGTGTTGTTATGAATCACTGCTCTGATCCCTCTGTGAGCTCCATGCAGCCCGGAGTTGCTTTTTATGGTAATCCATCGTTATTTTCAGCCATTAACTTGGAGTGGTGGTGGTGAAAGAGTTTTGTGGCAGTCGCAAGTGGATCTAAATATCTTCCGAAAGAGTTCAAGTTACTTATCCATTAATCATGCTCTTAACCTGCCAGTTGCTCTTTAAATGTCCACACAAACATGACATGAGGTTTTTTCTTCTTTCACATGGAACCAGTGAGCCTTAAAACACTAACT
>JBBDHI010000008.1:2918290-2929739 GCA_037177115.1 Craterocephalus stercusmuscarum
ACAATGAAACACAAAAAAAGAATAAAATTATATTATTTAAGATAATAGCAATAATTAACGAATACTCAAATAAATTAATTATTAAGATAATTAGAATTTTAAAAAGCCAGAAGCAGTTTGTAGAAAATTAAAATATTGTAAACCCTTTTTATTGTCTTTTTTGTGTTGCAAAATGTGTTTGGATTTGTTGTTTTTTGAGAATAGTTTTCATTTTTTGTGTTTCATTGTTTTTGTTTTTTTCTTTGTTTTTATCATGTTTTGGATAAAACAATTCATGTTTACATCATAGGGCTATTGTAATAAACAGCAGCTGGAAACTAAACCCAGTCACATTTTCTTTTGGCCTGAAGGTATTACCGACTTCAGCCTGCGGGTGGCGCTGCAGACTCTGCTGAAAGAATACACTGAAGTCACAAAGTCTCCCAAAGAAAACAAGATGTACAGTCAGCTACAACCAGCCAAGATGAGACCGAGAAGAAAAGCCAGAAAATACCTCTATGCTATCGGTGCTGTCTCACACACAAAAAGAAAATCGACATCATCAGAGCTCAGAAATGAAACTGACTGGTCGACTTTTCTCATTTCCTCCTGACAGGAGGCTACACGCGGCTGCAGGGCGGCCGCTGGAGCGACAGCAGGGCGTTGAGCTGCGTAGAGCGCTTCGACACATTTAACCAGTACTGGACGACTGTGTCGTCCTTGCATCAGGCCCGCAGCGGACTTGGAGTTGCAGTCCTGGAGGGCATGATTTATGTGGTGGGAGGTGGGAAAACCTTGTCGGAAAAAGCTTAAACCCTGTTTGAAAGAGAAAAATAAAGAAACTAAATGATCTTTTTATTTTTATTTCTAGGGGAGAAAGATTCAATGATTTTCGACTGCACGGAGAGATACGACCCGGTCACCAAGCAGTGGGCTGCTGTGGCATCACTGAACTTCCCTCGCTGTGGAGTTGGCGTCTGCCCCTGTCACGGTGCCCTGTATGCACTCGGTAAAGGCCGTAACTGCACCACGCGTTGTACTTGAAATGTACCCCAAAGATATTTGTACCTGAACTTGGACAAGCACAAGTTCATTGATGAGGGCTGCATCCCATTTAGAGGAACCTAAATGGTTTCCACATGTTTCACAGCTAACTATCATGCGCAGTTGCAGAATTGGGATGCAGCCCTTGCTGATACGCCTGAGATTTGCTTAAACACACCCGTCCCAAAAAAAGGTCACACACTCCAATATGTCGTTGGACTTTAGCTTTGATTCCAGCAGGATTTGCTGTGTCATTGTTTCTAGAAATTTCTGCATCACATCATTTATTTCCGCGGAAATGTTCTTACTTTGACTATTAATCATAGCCTCGAGCTCTACTGTTGTTTTTCTTCCATTTTATGTCACCAAACATTTAACTGATCATCCTTCACCAACATTCAGGATATTTCCGACCACATTTCTTCCTGGAAGACATGGTTCCCCGTTATCTTTCCTGCTTTTAACGATGCATTGGACGGTCCCCAGTCACGTTTTACTGGTCTCTGCATCTCCTCAGATGTTTTCTCTGCTCGATGCCGGTGATCTGACCCTTCTTAAACAGTCTTATATATTTTCCATGACTGCGGGATGTCTCTTTCTACATGTTAGTTTTAGAAATGAGAAGCCGCCCTTTGCATCAGTTTGGGTTACAGTACTGTTACAGTAGAAAAATCAACACCCGTGACGTCATTTGGGAGACTCTCTTCTCATTATCTTATCTTAGACTTATATTTGTTTAGTTAATTGGTGACGCTTTCTTTTCTGCACTTGCTTTGTTTTCTACGTTTTTTAAAGAGCCGAATAAAGATTTCAGATTATTTCTTTCTTTGGTTTGGCACTAAATGAGAGTTAGATTATAATAAGAGGAAGCTCTGCTTTTCTGCATTTCTTACAGCTTACTATGACTCATAGTTGCAGATGTGGAATGCAGGCCTCACGATTACGCCTGAGATTTATTCATATACAAATTGTCTCATTTATATGTGATAAATGTGATGGAGGGAATCATTCTAACATTAAAATGCGACGAGTGGAGAACCCCATGGACCGCTGCAGTGAGAAATGCTGTGTGATTAGGGATGCAAATTATAAACACATTCAATCATTGATAGTTGTTTAATCTTATCGATCGACGATGGATTAATTGATTAGTACCAATTTTTCTGAGAAGCCTAATTTCCCTCTGAAACAATAGGTTCCTTTCTACAAAAATGCTATCTTGGGAGAAAATGCAAATCATATTCCTTTAATAAAATATTTATTCTTAATAGCAGGAACAACACTTTCACAGAACAATGCAAACAAATATTATTATTATTATTAATTTAATTAAATATAATGACTTATGTCTGTGGTTAGAGTCCAGCTTCTCTTGGGTTCATGCTTGTGCATCAAGGACTTCGTGTGTCAAGCCCGCCCTCATGTGGGCTGGTGAGGAATTACGGGCTCAGCACGATTAATTTATTTTAATCCAGTAATTTCTTATGATTTAATTGTTTGCATGGCTATTTGTGATACGACCTGGGGAAATTCAAACAATAAATCCGAACCTGCGTGTTCATAATACTTCTCAGTAAAGTGTTGTCTGATTGCAGGAGGTTGGATTGGTTCAGAGATTGGAAAGACCATGGAGCGCTATGACCCAGAGGAGAACAAGTGGGAGGTCATCGGCAGCATGGCCGTTCCGCGGTATTACTTTGGCTGCTGTGAACTACAAGGTGTGTTTGTTTGACCACGTTATTTTATGCTGCGGTAGAGCTAGAAGTGTTTTGATCCCTTCCTTTAATCTCCCCGTTGCTCCATTCCAGGTTTCATTTATGTGATCGGAGGGATCAGTGATGAAGGGATGGAGCTGCGCTCAGCGGAGGTGTACGACCCCATCTCCCGTCGATGGAGCGCGCTGCCCGTGATGGTCACGCGTCGGGCTTATGTTGGTGTGGCCTGCCTGAATAACTGCATTTATGCTGTGGGAGGCTGGAATGAGGCACTGGGAGCACTGGAGACAGTGGAGAAATACTGCCCTGAGGAGGTACAGCGTCTGCATTCAGTCTTAATATCCAGATGTGAATGTTTTCCTCATGCCTGTAAACATCCTCCTGCAGGAGAAGTGGGTGGAGGTGGCCCCGATGTCTACCGCACGCGCAGGTGTGTCCGTTTCCGCTGTCAACGGGTTGCTGTACGCCGTCGGCGGAAGGGCCGCCAGCAGGGACTTCTCGGCACCCGTGACGGTGGATTCAGTGGAGATCTACGACCCTCACCTAGACACGTGGACGGAGGTGGGCAACATGATCACCAGCCGCTGCGACGGCGGGCTGGCCGTGCTCTGACAGACGGCAGACTGCGAACGTCGGGTTCTTGCACATGAATCGCCCTAAAACTGTGAAAGAAAAGCGTTGCACCTTAAGAAACGCACAGGAAATGTGTTTCTGCCTCAAATAGACTGTCACCTTATCTTTATTTATACCCAGATGTGTCAGCGTCTTAGTGGTCGCAGCATTTCTGATCCTATAAATACACAAACAACGAAAGCACAGCGAGGACTGGAACGTGCCAAAAGACAAAGTTTTCCGTTACACGACTGATCTGATTCTTTACTCTCAGTTCACCAAATCATTTTACTTGAATACGAGCGTTACAGCCTGCGATGGTCTGCCAACCAGTCCCGGGTCGACCGCGCCTCTCGTCTAATTACCGGGACAGTCTGCAGCCCCCCCGCAGCCCTGAATAGGACTAAGCAGTAGAGAAAATGAATGAATGATTGAATGAATGTACAGATGAGAGTTACTACACTCTTGTTTTCTACGTCTTTACATTTCCTGATGTAATTATCCTGATTGTGAGGATAATTTTTGCCCGTTTTGGATAAAATGGTCGGTTTGTGAGGACTGAGATTTCTGTTCTATGCTGAGGTTTGTTTTGTTTTTCCATTAAAGACATATTTGAGGAGTATTTGGTACATCTGGGGAGATCTGTCAGACCTGTTGCTGTTGAGCCTAATTAACAGAAAAGCAATGAAAGTTTTGGACATTTTAAGTGTCATGTTAAGTTTCTTTCTATAAACTTGAATATTTTGCCACAGCTAGTGGCAGCTCTGTTTCCACCGGATAATTCTTGGACATATCCTGCTGTAAATCCCACTGCTTCTGTCAGTCATCGATGGCACCTGCAACTTTTGGATCTTGAATTACAAAACATATTTATTCAAAGACAATGAATGAAATGTATCTGTTAAGAGTTTGGACGGACAGGTGATTGAGCGCATCTCGTTTTTACATGACTGGAGGAATAACAGTATTTTCTTACATGTACTGTTGCAAAGAACTTGAATATGTTACAGCACACAAATAAAGGCTTTTACCAGCTGTGTTTCACCTTAAACTAAATAAACCTCACAAAAAACCTGGACTACATTTGTACCTCTTTGAGATGAGAATCTACACTAATTATCACCACAACCTCTTAGTTAACCAGCCAACATAGCAAAACTATGAGTGCCTTTGTGCTGCAGTCTATATCCTCTCTGTTCCTGCTGAGTCAGAAATATTTAAGATGCCGGTTGAGGAAAATGGCTGCACCTCCTGGTTTTGGAGGTTTTACCTTTTCACTTCTCCCAGCTGCCCTGTGCATGCTCATGATGGTGGACTCAAAGTATTTCTATGAACAGTTAGAAAGAGATCATGTAATGGATTTGCTTTAATTGAATCGTAATTGGTAATATATTTTTACTGTCTTGTAAAACTTTTAACGGATTCTTAAAGGTTTGCTGATTGAAACTTTACCTATAATTCTTTCAGAAAACCTCTCAAAGTTTGGACACACTTTAAATCCAGTGCGTTTACACTTCTGACTGGTACCTACAGAGGCTGCCATGCAGGATCCTCACAGCTGAAAGTTTAGTTGCCTCTTCTGATTCTCTAAATAGAACGTAATTTTAAAAAACACGTTTGCCCAGATGTTTATTTTAATATAAGCATAATTAAAGTCAAGATATTGCTTTTGTAAACTGTCTGACTTCAATTAATTGTCTGCACATCCTCAATGAACTATGCATTTTTATTAAGTACAGTAGATTCCATGAACAAAGTCTCCCATTAAATCACTGAATTTCTTTGATTTTTCTCTCGGTGCAGAATTTCTTAAGCACAAGCGTAGAAACCAGTGAGAAGGTGGCAACCAGAGTTAGAACTGTTCTCATGGCTTTGAACCAGGCAGGGTAGCCAGGCAGCAAGGTCAGGTCATAATGCAGAGACAGACCCAGTCCCATGATGACTACAAGGGCTCCTTCTGTAAAATTGTCCTTACAGAGCAGTGCCAGCCAAGCTAGAAGTGACGGCACTACACTGTTACCCAAGTTCATCCAGTCTGGCTGAGCAGGGCTACCAGGAGGGACAGCGAATCCCCAGCGGGCTCCTCCAAGGAAGGACACTATAGAGGCCCCATACGCCATCTGAGCAAATGCAACTTCAGGATAGAAGGATTGTGTGGCAGCCATCAGCAGAGGGGCAGACAGGAAAGGGATGAGCCCAGAGAAGCCGAGGTACAGAGCAGGTTTGGGTGCCAGGGTGAGCGCCTTCATGCTAAAACCTTCTTTGCTGCTGCCCTCACTTGAAGTGTCTTGTGAATCCCTGTGACAGACACGTGAGAAGTGCCAGCTCACGGGCCTGATGCTCAGCAACCTGTTGGTGGAAGTGGGTGTATGCAGTGTACACACGGAGGCGTGGACATGTAACTGCTGCAGAGCCTTTGTTGTGTAGTTTGGAGCCTTTATTTTCTGCTGGATACATCTCCACACCGGAACCTGACTCATAACAAACACAAAAGCGTTAATATTATAAATTCTTGCAACACATTCGTCTGACAAACCCAGTACTTTTGCAGTTAAGCTATACTATCAACTATAATATGCTTTAAAAAATCTTACCCCATATAATATCCGTCTTCCAAATGCAAAGCTTAACATTTTTAGGCTGTAAAAGACACATTCTGTTAGTTTTCAAGATTAAACAGACTCAGTATCAACTACACATTTGACATGTATCTACATTGGCACGCCAAGCTAAAGTTGCTAACATTTCTAGCATTCTCAGCCTGATGCAATGCAGAACTATACTGGTGTAACAACCTTTAAAATTAACCGAATGTGGTCAGGGTACCTAAACGTTACCTGTTAACAGTTTTAAGGGTAAATACCTTGTCCGGGCCGATAAAATATTCCCAAATAAATAAAAATTGAATGTCAACTAGTTAAAGTAAAGGTCGTTTGCTCTCTGCCATTTCTTTGGTACTCGATTAAATGCCTGTCTTCTTGCGCTGAGTGAGAGATTCTGACATCGATTGGTGTGGCTGTCGGTGGCGGCGACGTATTAAGTTATATTCAGAGCGACAAATTCCTACTATCAGTATTTTCAGCACATTGTTATTCAAATGCTTTAAAATGCATCCAACAACATCACTTAATACTTTCAGGCACTTTATTATTACTATATATACATAGAAATGTGTTTTCATTAACTGTATCAATCAGGCATTTTGGATTTGAAACACCTTGGAGATTCATTAAGTTGCATAATTACGACGGCTCTTGAATGTAGCACAGTTGAGTCTGTTCGAATCCCTCAGTGCCAGCGCCAGTGGTAAGCGCACCTAAAACCCAAACAAACATCGACAGCCCTTTTCACCAAGAAGTTTGTGGTTGCGAAAAAATAGTTTCTTTAGTGTTTGCAGACTTTATGCGCACCCGAAGCGTTTTCTATCTGGGACTATACCGCTCTAAAGAAGGTACACGGCACCGTCATGAAACACTGAAAGTTAGCTCGCTAGCACTTAGCGAGCAGTTAAATGTGTGCTACCGCTGCTAAGGTAGCCATTTTGAAACAGTGTTGTTCCAACCAAGCCAGGTCTGTTTACCTTTATTGTAAGCCTCTGATAGTTGCTTAAATATGTACTTTTAGGCTATTCGAACTTAATAAACAGGTTTTTACTTACGTAAGCCAGCTGATTGCATTTATTCATTTAACAAACTTCACACTTTTCATAGGCGACTTAACAGGCTAAGTAACGTCAGCTATCGGCTAACAATTCCTAGGCTAACTTGAACCTTGGTTAATTAGAGTTTTCTAGTAAGGGAGTTGGGGCAGATATAATCGAGTTATTGTTTGAAGATTCATGCAGACTAGATAAGAAACACCAAACCTGCTTTGCGTTTTTAATTATGATGTACTTTAAACCACATCATTTAGCCTGCTAGCTTGGCGAAACGTGCGTGTAACGTAAGTATTGAATTGGTCTGCTGCAGTGTTTGTGGGCAAATGGGCTTCGGTTACTTTATGCTAATGTTAAACAGACTACTAAAGAAACACAACTGCATTGGTGTCATTATTCACGTGAGCATTGTTTCACGGTGAAGCAAATGTTTGTTCTGCACATTGCAGCCCGTGGCCAGCTCATTGATGATGAGCTGTTACGTAATATAGTTCAGTGACACTACACAAACCAGCGAGTTTGTGCAAAAAGCCTACGTTTTAGGGCTGACATATTCATGCAATCCCAGTATATATAAAGAATTGCGAACTGTGATTTTTACCTAAATATCTCGCAATATTACAGACGCTACTGGGCCCAGTTTAGATGTGCAGCAGTCTTGGGGAGAAGTGCAGAAGAAGATGGTGTTCATGTTATTTTTACGCAGGTATAAATATTTCAAGTGCAAAAGCTGACTGAATGTTATGAAGGAGCCAGTTTTCAGTGTGAAATGCATCCACTCAGTTGTGACTTTCTTCCCTCATACCTCTCAAATTATATTAGAAATTTCAAAGCAGTGTCTTTGTAGGGCTGGATATGTCATGAATGTGAAGCTATTTTGGGTTCTAATGGGAGTATTCAGTGAAGGGACAGCTTCTTTAATAGTCTGACATATGCTTTAGCTACTAGCTGCAGAAATTTGGAAGAAATGGTTGGTTTTAACTTCAGTAGGGAGATTAGCCTCAGTAAGGAGGCTGAACAAAGTAGCACTAATAACAATGTTTTGTGCACTTAAGTTCTTCTGTTAAACATAGACTAATTATTAGAAGCCTGCACAGCAATTGTAAAAAATGTTTTTATCTTTTATAAAGTTGGATATTCTTGTACCATTCTGTTTTAATTTAATCACAGAAGTCCACGAGTAAACCACTAACGTGACTCCATGTATATTTAAATCTGATTTTTTATTTTATTATTTTTTTTTTTTTTGTTTATTGCAGATCCAGTCTTGTCTTGTGCACATACCAGTGAACCATCAGCAGAAGACCTGAGAACTGCACTGAATTTTACTTTTTGGGAGGAAGGAAAACTATAACGTGTTCAAAGAAGGAAAGAAAATACCCATTCTGACTAAAATTGGATGCATGTGGTGTCGATTTTTTTCACAGTTCTTGTTTTTCCTGATCAGAAAAAGAGGTTTCTTTCAGCGTTATTTTTCTCTTTTGGATGAGTTTAGTTGTTGCTAAAGGATGCTCATGAAGGCCTTTTGACGTCGCATATCTATGAAATCGGAGCTGAATTCTCTATCCGCTGCAGTCAGAGAAATCAGGCTAAATAAATGGGAGTCTTACAGATGTGATTGTAAAACACCCAAAAGTAGAACTGTTGTGATGATGTGCCGTTCAGCGACGTCTTTATTTCACTAACCCAACCTGAAAATGACAGCGATGTAACATAGGGCTTTACCTCCTTCATTGTCATGTGACTTTGAAACTTTTGCTCATCATTTTTCTTCGATTGAAGACGGTCTTTTTTCACCAGTTTAATGAGGTGAGCGGTGGTTTCCAGTGACTTCCATTGCCAATATAAGACTGTGTCTGAATGAATTTTTTTTCTTCTTTTTTTTTTTTTTTTTTTTTTTTTTCCCCATTTTGCATGCAATCAAGTAGATCTTAAAATGATTCGGTGAAAGGTGAATCGACTCAGACGCATACTGGCACACAGTGTGGCGGTAAAACGCCCGTCTCTCCTCCTCCATCTGGTGTCAAAGTGGAACTGTTTAACAAATCCTGTCCATGTTTCAGGGCGGACCCTTTCCTTATATTAAAGATAAGACGGGCTGGGTTTTCATCACCACCAGGGACAAATCGCCTTTCGTATCAGTTCCTTCTTGCCAATCAGCATCAAGTCCAAACTGGTTTTGAGTTTTATTCATGACAGTAAACATTGAAGGATTCAACCTGCCAGCAATAAAAATTTGATAAGTTTCATTAGAGAATTGAGGACTGCTTTGGGTTCTGGTTAAAGAAGGAAAACTGCCCCCTCCTAGACTTCGTTTTGCTTCAGCTTCAAAACATCTTCCTTCCTTCCTGCTTGGCCAGCTCTCTGGATCACCATTCCAGATCATTCCTGCAAACTTTTTGACTGGATTCCCAAGTGTTTCACCCTGGACGAAGGGATCTGCTTCTGGAGAAAGGGGCTGCACTGTCCTGGCGGAGTGGGGCTTTTCGGTGTGCTGCTCCCCGTCTGTCGGTGCACACACACTGTGATCAGTGCCAAAAGGCCTGAGGAACCGAGCCCAGCCAGACCGAGAGAGGAGGCAGAGGACTTCAGAGCCACAAACTCTGGGGTAATGTTCACATTCGGCCTTGTTCACTTGCTCACGACAGATGTGTCCAGATGTTTTCACATGACATTTTATGATTAGAGGTGTTTATTGACTTTTTATGATGCACAGAGGTTGTAAAGTCAAAATGATTTGTTTTTTTAAAGCAAAAAAGCTATTTATATTACAAACCTCTTTTCCAAAAAGAATATTTCAAGATGTTTTTCATCCAAGCTGTCGACAAGTTATCAACTTCACAGGCACAGCTGCAGCGAGTGCAGCTTTGTTGTTTTCTGCTAAGAATAGGTCTCTTCTTCGGTTCGTCCTGTAAGAGACCACCGTGCTGTGAATTTCAAAATTACTGATGGCAGATAAATGACTTGAAACACATGACATTTTAACAAAATGGGGATAAAAGGAATTTCATTCCTTGTTTTTATGTGCTTTCAGTTGTGAAATGTTAAAGATGTCATTTCTTTTTCTCCGTATTAGATCCTGGCCATGAGGTTTGATGCCTCGATCCACTGACCGGAAACACTGGACCTAAATGGCGCAGCATGACTTTGTCCCTGCCTGGCTTAACTTCTCCACGCCCCAGCCTGCCAAGGTAGAGGTGTGTGCATGTGTACCATTTACTCTCTCTCTCTTTTTTTTTCTTCTTTTAATTTTATCACTTTGTCAGGGTTTTTGCTAGTTGTAGGATCTAGAGTCGTTATGTCGGTCCTGCTGAGGCAGGGAACTAAAGCCGAAGGTTGGGTTTGAGTTGGGTTGTACACACTGAATGGAAGTCCTAACGTCTGAGCTTCACAGCTTAGTCAACCACATCAAGTATTATATTGATTCATGATTTTCCTTTGGTTTCTGGAGTCAAATATTTCAGCCTGAGTGGAATGAGACATCTATCAACTTTTATACATCATTCATCGGTACCACAAATACCATGTTTTAGGATCCAGTGTTTTCAGAAATGTGAAAAAGATAACAAAACTGGTATTTAATCATGTTGGTGGGATCTATTGTCCCCACCTGTTTACTAGTTTTTCACAAATTTCTGAGCCCAATGCACAAGAAAAGCTGGATGAGAGTTTAATTAGTATTGCCTGCTGCAGCATCACCTGAACCTGAGGATCAAACCCTCTCTCCCAAAGTTTAGCAGTGACTGAGAGGCCAGCAGGAATGGGTAAAGCTGCATTTGTTTCTGGTGAATCGTTTGGCTCACAAGCAAAGCGAGGAGCCGGGAAACCAGAGGAGCCTCCATCAGGCTCACCCCCCGTGTTTGAGCTGCACCTGGAGGTTGTTCTGGAGAAGAACTGAGGGGGGAAAAAGCGGAGCTTTTAAAAAACCTAAACAGGATGTTTATGGCTGACTGAGCCGCCAGCTTAAGCAAAGAGGAGACTACTCCTCCATGAAGGTGGCACAAGTTCGATCTCAGCTTATGGTCACTTTGCTGCGGGTCATCCCATCTTTCGCTTACTATCTTTCCTGCTGATGGTCCAGTTACGGCCCTTTAGAGCCAAAAAAGTCATATGTTTGACACAGTTTACTTAAAAGAACGAGGTTCCATAATAAAACAAAAAATGCATTAATAACAATAAAACAGAGAATCTTGGATATTTAAACATATTGCACATGAAGCCATAATGCTGCTTTAATTGGTGCCAGTCAGTCAGTTGATGACTTTTGTCTTAGATTAATGGTTCATTAACTCCTCTGAGTGATGTTTCTATGGCAGCCGTGCCATCTTTAAAGGCCTCTACATACTCCGCGAGACGCAAGAACTTTGTTCTTGTTCTCGAGGCTGCAAGAGCGAGAAAAAACTTCTTGTTCGGCAGGACATTTCATACTCCGCAAGAAGCGGCT
>JBBDHI010000008.1:3106831-3118592 GCA_037177115.1 Craterocephalus stercusmuscarum
TTCTATTCTATTCTTTTCTATTCTATTCTATTCTATTCTATTCTATTCTATTCTATTCTATTCTATTCTATTCTATTAATCTCCCCGCCCTTCGTTCTGACGTCACCGCCCGAGCAGCCAATAGTGTTATTAGTGAGAGGAAGGGGGAGGGCGGGGGTGTTTCACAGCAAGGAGTCTAGCGGCGGCGTCGCAGCGCTACAACAAGAGCGGCTTTCGGGCTTTGTTTTGTGGATGTGAATGAGCTGCATCACCTGCTCCAGAGATGTGGACGGATTTAAGGACGTTGCTACTTTTTCATTTGTTCCTTCTCAGACTTCCTTTCCTGGAAGGTCGGTATTTTGGGCGTGTTTATTTTGTCCATGAATGTGTTTTTACCTGAGACGTTAATGAGAGAAAATATTTACGGCGGTGTTTAATGATGGGCTGATTGAAAGCGCTCGCGGGACTCAGACCGCGTGCATTTGTTAGCTGGAGGGAGAAAAAAGACCATTAATAAAGGAATCTTCATTTTATGCTTATTATTATGCTGCTTTGCTCTTTTTTAAACCATGAGAGCGCATAAGCTTGCTTTTTAATGCTTCACCGGAGGTTGAGGAGGGGAAAAGCTGGGGGTCTGTCATGCGTCTCCCGGCTGCGAGCATCTCAGCCCCCTCTGCATCAGAGGTAGTGGGCTCCGTAGTAACCCAGACTGCCTGAACCGTCTACACGTTTTGAGAAACTGTGTGAAGCACGGGGCCTCATCTGCTGCCATCTCTCCACAACTATTCCATATCCTGACAAAGCAGATCAGTAACAGAGAGAAAACACAGACCATGACGCTTGCAGCGTCTCAGCCAATTGACCCAAATGAATGCTGCATATCAATTAGGCATTCATTTGCAAATGACAGTTGAACTACTTGCGGTTTCAGCCTCACCGTATCAGATTGTTGCTCATCCATCTGGACACTGATCTCCACTCTTGTTTTTTCTTTTTTACTACAGCAAATGATGAGTGTGAGGATGGACAGTTTCAGTGCAACAACAAAAGGTGTATACCGACCATCTGGAGGTGCGACGATGACGACGACTGCTCAGACAACAGTGATGAAGAAAACTGCCGTAAGTGCTACAATTAAACAATGAAGGAAACGAAGATAAAACATGGTTAATATGAGCAAATGTGAGCCACAGCTAATGTGGTAAAACAAGCAGTTTATAGTTGGCTGCTGTAAACTGTACTAACTTGTACAGTTTTTATTATTTTATATTTTATTATATCGTACAAGAAGATTGTTGGCAAAGTTAAGAAAACATTTTTTAGATGTCACCTCTGGACCAAAATGTGAAGTTGACATTCTTCATGTTGATTTAGTTGCTTTTACTTTTTAGAAATGAAAAGACAAGTTGGTGAAACATGCCTGTAAGGAGGCGAAAACTAAATTCTGTCTATGAGGAATAAAAACAGAAACATAAAACAAAGTGATTGACAGCTGAAGGATGGACCTTGTCATAGATCTTTTTGAAAATTATCTTCTCTACGTTTCTCTGTACATTTTGACATTCAGATTGTCTGCTGTCTGTAATTGAGGTCTATCACCAAACCAACCATCAACGGGTGAAATGAGAATGAGAAAAGCGTCCATCCGTGCATGTATTTTAGAGGTGATGACTGCCATCTCGCTGTTCCCTTACCTGCTCCATTAGGTTTTCATTTCTGTCATACTTTTTTATTTTCAAGGCATATTGTATTCAGTTTTCTACTGTAACGCCTTGCTTGTTATACTGTACCTATATGTTTCCCTCTCACAACCTTCCAATTTTCTTTGTGCTTGCTCTAAATTTTAAAGACTCAGCTAACACAAAAACATCTCATGACACACTTTCTGCTGAATGGGCTTCCTGAAGGACTTTTATAATCCTCTAATAATTTGGCTAATAGCTCTCTTGTTGGAGACATATTTTCTGTAAAGGTCTGCTGGCGCTCTCTTTTAACAGCAGACTCATTTGCATATTACAAAGTAAGTCCTTATTTGTTTTTTCCCTTTTTGTTTAGTGCTATCCTCTGCTTGGTGATTTGGTTTTGAATAAAATAAACCTTTTTTTCCCCTTAAACATAATGGTCAAACTAGGAGAATAATCATGAAAATATGTATTTTTAAAACAAAGTAAGTAGTATAATAGAATACGTGAAACAGTGATGTGATAGTAAACACATAGTTGGGGTTGTGCATATGGTGGAGACGGCTCAGGTTTTCTTCCATAAATATTTATAACGATTTGTTACAGTTACTGGAAATGAGCATTACCAAGAGCTGTAACTTGAATGGTAAAACAATGAGTGAGCGACTTTAAGTAGTATTGATTCCTTTCTGTTTTTTTTTGCCAGGGCTTTTATTTGTGATCATTTATCATCTGGTGATCATGAGCCCAACCAGAACTCATCAGAGCTTGACCCTGTGGTCAGGTTTGAAATGAATGGCGACGCCTCTGTTTCCCGATGAGTTGCATTATTAGGAAGAGTGTCTTCTCAATCCCTGTCGTTAATAATTGAGCAGTAGGATTCACTGTTCTGTTTGCATTTAATAATTTCTTTTTCTTATTTGCTGATGGTCCGTAGCAAACCTCTCTTTTTTTTTCCAGAGGAGCATCAAAGCGAACAGAGTTTACAGTAAAATCACGCTTTCTGGGAGGATGGGGGTTTGCCTCAGGGCCTGAGTGTGTGCAGGTGATGTCGTCCCTCCTGCGAGAGAAAACGCTCAACAAGCGTGCTTTCTTACAACGAGGGCTGATTGAGCGGAACCATTCTCCAATCATCTTCAAACGAAATCCTGTCCGGGTGAAGGGCAGCCTGTGTGTCCGGTGTACAAAGCTCCGACACGGATCACGGATGTGCAGTTTTGTGCGGAAATGATAGAAGTGCAGTTTCCTTTCTGTCTGTGAGCCAGTGGCCTATATTTCTGAAAGAAACGCCCGCGCTGAAAGCAGTGAAGTTGTGCCAACGCTCTCCGCCTGTTTGCCGTGCAGCTATCTTCTTTTGTGTCTGGGTTAATTGTGGCTCGGGAGGAAATTTTTACACCTCCCCACGCAAATATACTACTCCCCCTACATCTCCCCATACCTGTCTCTGTCTTTTTTCCGTTTCTGTCTTCTAAAAACGCCCACGCTCGTTCCCGTCGCACTGTGAGCAGCCGCATCGTGGCGTCTGTGCTCGTCTGGAGGTGTTGCCATTGCTCTCCTGTCTCCGAGACCAGCAGGATGTATCCTCAGGCATGCAAATGAAAAGCAGGTCATATGGAGCGTCCCTGCTCCTGAAATATTCATGCCAAGGCGTGTCATGCACGCTCGCACACAAACCTGATGTTTAGTGGAAAGTGTTCCTTCGTCAGGATTTACTTAAATAAAAAATGGTGAGAAAGGGTTTTTCTTTTTTCCTGCCACTGTGAAGGTTAGAGGCTTTTAAGCTGAAACACGGCAAGCCACCGTTAAACTCGCCGTTACATTCCAGCCTGGCCTTCGCTCTGTGTCCGTGTGTGGGTTGCTGGATCTGTGTGGGCAGGCGGAATCAGAGGCCGGTTTGTCTGAGTGAAGACAAATCTCTTCCTGACTCGGTGTCCTTGTAGTGTTGGACCACTAATGGACCACGGATATGAGCTGTTAAACTTTTACTCTTGTGTGCCGACCTGTTAGTTTGTGTGTGGCAATTAAAATCAATCTCACATGTGGCTTTGTAAGGCTCGTTGCTTTTGCTGTAATGGAGGAAGCTGAAAGAAGAGAATCGGTGTGAACCTGAAGATGCTGGTGTGGATTTAGGCTTAACAAACAGCAAACCAAACAGTTTCTTGTCGAGTAAAGATAAGGTTGCTGAATGGAAGAGTGGATTGGCTCCTGTGTTATTTCACAGTCTCAGAATCCAGCGGCTGAATGTGCCCAGCAGACCGTTGCCATGAAATATGCTGACGGGAAGAAACCTTTTTGCCGCAGCTCCTTATATTTCACGCCAGCGTCGCCTCGTTTCTGACCCCAACGGAGCTGCTTGAACCTCGCAAAACAACACGGATGTTTCCCGCTCCACTGCGATCCCTCTCCATCCTCCACCCTGTTAACACTGACCCCCATCCCCCCACCAGAATTACCCCCGACTGCGCTTCCATCTCTTCATCCACCCCACCATCCCCCATCATCCAAACTGTATTCCCCGATGACCAGTCAGTCACAGCGTGCACCCACACATTCATACACGCTTAACTGCTCATAAGAACACACACACACGGATCACATGTTTGATCCATGCTCACATGATTCACTGGCTACTTCACTCCAGAATGGCTTTTCTTCTCGGTGTCTGATCCAACGAGGTGATGGAAACATGCCTTAGAGATGTGGCTCCATATCGATCGATGACAGCATCGCACAGTTGCTGCTGATTTGTCGGCCGTGGAAGCCATTAGAGTACAGCTGCTGCCGTGTGATTGGCTGATTAGGCAAAAAGTTAACAAGTAAATGAACAGGTGTGCCTAATAAAGTGGCGGGCACATTTATTTATAAGAGGTTTTAGCCTTAGAATGGAGCCTATCCCTGCAATTATCAGGTGAGACGCAGGACTCACCCTGGACAGGTCGAGAGAAACAATCAGTCATCTTAGGGAGAATTTAGAGTGACCGATTAACCCGTCATGCATGCCTCTGAACCGTGGGAGGAAGCCGGGCATATGAGGACTGCTGCAGAAAACTGGCACTGTGATATTTTCTAACCCTGCAATATACATTAGGATGTGAAAGATGCAAGAATTCTCCTGCCATTTTGGGGACAATGAACCAGCACTGATCTTAACTGTTTGTAAATGTTTCCGGTTTTTTGGTCTGTGTTCATTGTCCCTATTTTTATGTCTCATAAGCTTTAATCTGCAAGGAACTGAGGAAGTTTTGTTTTATTTCTACAAATGTCAGATGTGTTTTACCAAAAAACGTTTGTTCTTCACCAAACTGATTAAGATCGATGTTGATCGGTGGATCATTGTGCACAATGTGTCTCCGGTACCTTTGAAATTATATAAGAACACACTGAGTTAGTTTGCCACCTACATTATGATTTGACCTGTGATGTGACGATTGCACACACATGCAATGCGACGACAATGCTCAAACAAGATATTGTACAGCCCATAGCAGATACAGGGAGAACATGCATAACCCCTCCCCTGCCAAGGTTTGAACCAGCGACCTGCTTGCTGTGAGGCTGAGTTGCTAACCACCTCGCTACTGTGCAGCCCTGGTGTCTCCCAGGTCTTAGATGCAACAGCTGGACACGTCACATGCTTCTACAGGAATAATAAGGGCATTAGAGGGCTATTTTCAAATAAATTGGAGTCCATGATTCTACAGTGAGAATGTTTGTTTATTTTAGAAAGTTGCCAGTCTTCCCAGCAGTGGCCGTCTCAGGAAGTTCAGCCCAAGGTCAGACGGTGCAAAACATCAAAAGCAACATCTGAAGCATCTTTCTGAAGGCTTGGCAAGCTGAGACTGAAGCACCTTTGCTGCTGGGCAGGGTGATCTTTAAAAGCAGAGAGGGCTGGGGGGGCTCCTCCAAGTTAATGCTCTTCTGATACACTTCCACGCTGGCACAGAAGGTGGTCAGAGAGGTGAGTGGCCCGATGTGATATCACGTGATGCGTGCCACCAGCATGCTGTGGGACTTTACAGAGTAACGATCAGCTCGGACTCTGAACGAGCATAACAGTTATGATGTTTACTGGCCATTGTGCTATTTGTGGCTAACTTTGGAAAATGGTCTGAGGGATGTGTCAGGCACACATTTTATACGTCACACTACAGCCCTGGTCCTCCAGAAAAACACACCTGACTCAATGACTGATTAACAGGCTGCTGCAGAGGTTTACATTTCATTCGGGTGTGTTGTAGCAGGAAATGACTAAAACCTGCAGTGGATCTCAAGGACCAGAGTGACCCCCGCTACACACCAAGCTGCTGAGTTCACACTGCGGTTAAATGCAACCTTAATCCGATTTTTGTTTTCCCGAAATGTGATCCATATCTGATTAGTCTCTGACAGAATGTCTCCTCTCTCTAATTCGAAGACGGCAGCATTGTTTGTTAGTTAGGGATATTTATCTTTTTATTACACCACATATCGGCACATATCTGGACACCCTGCAGTCAGTGACCGGACCTGAACTCTGCTGGATACCAAAGTGTTCAAGAGTCAAATGTGAGATTATCTGACTTTGGCTGAAAAAGTAGTGAAAAATGGGCCAATTTAAAGCAGAATTCAATAACTCCAGCTCGGAGCTCCCCCTACTGGTCTTCTTTGAGAGTTCATTGTCGTAAAGGTTATACATCCCCCACCTGCACCCCCACAGCACACAGACGTCTTCTCTGCCTGTCTCTTCTCTGTTCTGATCCCTGAACATATCTAAGCCTCTACTAGCATGTTGATGCTACTGTACGTCACTATGTTGGTAGCAGTAGAGTCCTGTCTGTCCTGCAGCGGCTGTTTTACCTGCGTTTTACGGGTTAATATTCCATTGATTATATTTTTTCTGTTGCGGGAGGATCGCAGGTAAGAATATGAATTTTGTGTAATATTTGTAGACTCGACTAGTGTTTTACTGAGGCTGATTGGCACCAGGGCGGCCCGCCGTAAATCTCTGTGCGGTACTTCACCCCGGCGCCCAGCCCAGTGAGGGAGAGTTTCCCTGCTGCTTAGTGACTGAGGAACAGACAGCACAGCTGGAGACAGAGATAATTAATGTTACCTTCTTTATGCGGGACTCTTCAAGTCCGAAACAACAGGTTTCTTCCTCGGCCCAGTTTATTTTTAATCCATTGTGCCGCTGGTTTGAAACACGTCTATGTTGACCAGGTAACCTGCCTCCAGCCCCTGATGCAGCTGCGTGAACCGATTCTTCACTCTGGTCCGGCAAAGAGTTACTGCCTGGCTGTGTAGAACCCGTTTAAGAAGCTGATGTTTAGATAGTGGAAAGCCAAAGAACCGATTCTTAGTCTACATCGAATCACTCCATAAACACTTTGTTTAGCTCCACAAGGATTCAGAAAAACATTTATTGAGGTAAAAAAGCTACAGAGTTCTGCTTTAAGAAAGAGATTAATTACTGCTGCTGATAGGTAGCTCAGTAAGCTGCTGAATCACGAGGTGAATGTAGTTTTTCTCGCACCGTCTCTGCATCTCTGCAGATAAGGGTATTTCATGTTTTATCTGGTTTGACTTTATCTTTTCCTGCTACTCTGATACTTCAGCCCTGAGAATTAAAGGAACACTTTGTTTTTCACTGTGTTGTGTAACTTTCCCGGTAAGCATGAGATGCAAAGCCGCCCTGCCTCCCTCCTCATCTGAGGTTGACGGCTGTGGGGGCAGAAAAGGATTCTGCCTCCGATTTTGAAAGTCGGATTCGGGCCATCTCCATCATGAGGCCGGCGTTTCGTCGTTGTCCTGGTTATAGAAGCATATCACCCGCTTTTCATTTATCTGTCTTACCTTCAAAGTCCAGAATGCCCACTTGACTTTCTTCTCGTCCTTGAATGTGATAATGATCTATTTAATCCCCGTTCTTGAATGTAACATTCACACCTGCAGAGAGACATTTTTCCTCCCTTTGCAACACTCAAAGTCCTCTTTTGTTTTCCTCTGAGATGCAGAGTCAGCAATAACGGTGTCTCTTCTATTTGTGCACTTTTTACCTCACAAATCTAACAATTTGCTCAGTGGAAAGCTTTCATTTGAACAGTGGTCACTCCTCTACATTCTCTGTCATCAGCGGATATTCCTTTATTCCAGATCCTGTGTGGACGCTTTTTCCTCTGCAACAGTGTCAAAGCCAAAGGTCTGCCGGCACACTTAAGCCTTCGAAATACAAAATGAATCCCTCAGCTCTGTCAAAGTGCTTTTTTAAAGGATTATCACCACTTTTTAGACCTCAGATAACAGATTCAGCACAAGTTCTCCCAGCTGTGATCTGTAAACTGGTGGCATGATGCAGCTTAAGTTCTGAATGTGTTAATCAATATTGTGATTTTTATAAATACGTCTCTGTTTTTACTTTAAAGTCCTAACAGTGCAATTCACACCTGTATATTTTAAGTAATGCCTAATGATTATACATAGCGATGCAGTTTTGTGTGGTTGTAGCGCTGCCTTTGTGTTGTTTAAAGGCTTGTGTTTGATGGCAGAGACAACGTTGTCGGGCTGTTGATGATCTTAAACCACAAAGACGGTGAGATGAAAACGAGTGAAGCTGAATTGATGGAAAGTGAGGAAGGAAATGATTTGGGCCTGCGGGGGTGTTTTTGGGAGGTTGTTTGTGTTCCTATCAAACTCTTTGCATAATCTGCACGGCTGTTAACAGCTGTACACAGCGTGGAGAGGATTACTTCTTTATCTCTGCTCACAATGAGCCGTGTCTTTCTATTGGATCGATTCATGTTCTGTCTGCTTGGTTCTACAGTACATCGTGTCCCAATTAATGTAGCACAGTTTAACATATCTGATAAAGAAACCTTTTCATGGTGAGCATGGTTTGTTAAAAACTTCCATGAACTGATAAAGAGGAAAAGACCTTTCATCTGATTTATCGTCTTTATTCAAGAAAGAAGCTTGGAAAGGATGTCAAAGTCCCAGAGTGTAATCGTTCCTCCCATCTAGCGGTTCGCTAACTGAATGCAAACAGCCGAGCGGTGCTCTCTGGCGCCTCGCGGTTACGACCACTACCGAAGCCGTGAGGAGTCATAAATGTGAAAACGTGAGCATCTTCTACAGGTTGGAGTTTTCCGTCAGGTAATGAGGTACAGAAAGATGCTACTGCTAATAGCTAATGTCATCTTGTGAATTGTTTTCCGTGGTCTGCAGACTCAGAGATGATCTGATGAAGGAAGAGGAAGATGAAGAGGGGGAGGCAGTCAAAGCAGGGTGGACCAGTTTGTGCTACAAGAGGAAAATCCTGTGCTGTAACCGTAGCAACAGAGCTTTTCCACTGTAAGCTAACAGATTAGCCTATCTGCCATTTTATATAGCAGTGATGGTAAATGATGGGAGCAAACGGAAGGATGAAGGAGCTGCTGGACCTTCCTGCCCCGTTTCTAACATAACACCAAAACACACTGTTAGACTGAATGAACTAACCTGTCCAGCAGAAAGCTGCAGCCTCCGCCTCAGTTTTCATGTCCCTCATGAATTATCCCTATCTGGTGAGCTACGCCGATGTGAACTCTCCATTTCTCACAGTAAATAATCCTTTTTCTTTTCTTGCTTAGTTTTCCTCCCTCTCCTGGAGTAAAGAGTTTGTATTCTCCTCCATTTTCATGGAAAACGTCAAGTGAACGATCCGTGGTCAGCCGCGTGTTTCTCCTCCTCCCCGACAACACACAGGGATTCATTGCTAAAACCAGAGGGCTAACGAGTTTGTCCCATTTCAGCTATATTCAAAGATGGTGATGCAACATGGCCGCCTCCTGTAGCCTCCAGCGGGGCATATCGTTGCCCGATCTGTATTTGTGTGGACTGCGCATGCGCATCACGTCCGCCATCTTGGACATTGAAATACGGCAACACCAACTATTCAGATCTGTTTGGTAAACGCATTTTTACTTCTTGTTACTTGTCATCATTTTCACTGTCCGGGTTGTATTTCTCCTCCTCTTCCCGTTTACAAACTGACGCTGAATAAACCCAATTAACTGGCGCTCAGAACATTTCCCACATTAGACAGATAGATGAGACGAGATGAGGAGCCCCGCCACCGTAATGAGATCCTGAAGCTGTGTCACGCTTTCCGGCATAAGCACCACCCACTGCTGGCCAGCAGATGAAGCTTTTAAATGGGAAATGTGTGGACACAGTTAAAATTATTTTTTAAGTAGTAAAAGCCTGAGTTACTGATCATTCCAGAACGAAGTAAATGTGTTTACCAAACAGTTTGGACTACTTATTGTTGCCGTATTTCCCGGAATGACAACAACAATGAAAATACAAGCTGCTAGCAGGTCACGGAGGGATCGGACTAGCATCCGTTAGCATTTGCTAACAACACATTGGTAAAATGAAGGAGTTTTCTGGCAGATAATGCCTTATTTAGAGACCGAGCGTCTCTTGCTTCGAACGCTCCCATTATATGGATATATGCTGATTGCGTGTAAATATAAATATTGTCTGAAGGAGTTCGAGTTGCGCCACAACTGTCTTGGTGAGTAAATGATCGCATAGCATGCTGCAACATAGGTACAGGCTGAAAAATACTGAACTTCCGCTTTAAGAATCATCATATTACATGAGGACAAGCAGTTCCCATAAATGTGACATTGATTAGATTCCTACAACTGTAACGATAACCCTTATCATTAATTGGTTAGTTATACATAGTAAGTAATGGCTAGGAAACAATCATATTTATTTTTATAATATCAATTCATGATAAAATCACCTAAAGGTTCTTAACTAATCTATGTAATCCAATCATAATCCAATTTAGCCACACTGATCATATCATCCCATTAGGCCACATTAATTCATAGTTACTGTATTGTGTTCATGTGAAGGAGAATCATAAAAAGATAGCTTTGCTAAGGAAACCATTGGATTGTATTACATCCTCTTTTTCCCCATCCTGCATGCAAAGGGCTCCGGGGGACAGTGGAGAGGAAAAACCCATTTATGACAGGAAGAGTGGCCATCTGAGAAATGCATTCAACAGTTCTGACTTCATTTACTTCATTCATATATAAGTGTGGCACCCATCTGTAGATGAGAAGTTGGTATAGTCCAAATCAAGTGAAATTTTATTTATAAAGCACATTTTATACAATAAGTAGCACAAAGTGCTTTACATAAAAACACACAATTTTAAAAGCACCCACCTGATTATAATCTCTCTCATATTCACTTATTCACATACACACACACACACACACATTCACCATATTTACTTAGAGTAAGCTATGACTGGAAGAAGTCTGTATTATCCTTTTATGTATCTACTGTGTTGTAGCTTTCATGGCGAGCTCTACTAGCAGCCAGGGATTGATCCCCTGATGGGCTCAGAGACTCTTAGTTGGAGTTGGTGTGTTATAAACTGTCACTATTTGTCAGGCTAGACATGTTTTTATTTGTGTTTACCTTGTGAAAAACAACACATCCAGCTTTCACAGCCAGAGCTGAGTGTCACATCCGGCACGAGGGCCAGATGATGCCCTGTTTAGATGCGGCAGAGTGGAAATGGTGTTTACTGGTTTTCATGCTTTCTCCCGGATGTTGATGTGTAGGATTTGCTGTATAACTTTACACAACCAGACATCAATGATAGAAATAAAGCAGTTTATGGCACATTTATAGTGTTATAATTAGATCATCTTAACATCTTTGAACAATAAGTTCCATCATCTCATGGATGATAATTCTCTTTGGTAATTGTTTCTACCAAGCGAGTCAGCTGTTTCATGCTGCTGCCTTGATATGTCCTCGTCCACATGTGTGTGCATATGTGTGACTGTGTTTACTGGCTTACTGCCCTACTGGCCCACTGCTCTGTGTGTGCATGTCTCAAAGCCAGCTTGCCCTAAGTGATCATTAAGAACTCTGCCACTTCAATTGAGCTATTATCTTAGATTAGTGTGTCCAGTCTCACAAAGTTACAGAGAGAGAGAGAGGGGGGGGGGGGGGGGGTTCGGGGTTCCTTGGGGGAGGCCAACCCCCCCCCCACCTTTGGCCCCTTTCCCACCTTTCCCCTTCACTTCACTTCCCCCTCCCTTGAAGTT
>JBBDHI010000008.1:3327860-3347703 GCA_037177115.1 Craterocephalus stercusmuscarum
ATTAAGACATGTGATTTACTGCAGTGTCCGTTTGTTTATTTTGCCGAGTGCGTCAAAGATGGTGACGTCGGGCTGTTTTCAGTGATGCAACCGGGTGCAACATCCGAAGCTATAAGGTCCGCCTGACGCAGGGGTGCTGTTTCTGATTGGCCCGCCCAGAGAAAGCTGTTAGATCAATTGGTCCTGTGGATGGATGTGCTAGAATATTTCCCAGCATGCTTTGGGGCTCCGCTTGTATTGTCCTTGTTGCACCATGAGTTAAGTGTATATTTGATCTCATGACTACCCCCCTCCATTCTGCTTGAAACAAAGGTTAAATATTAATAAAGCTGAGCAGATTACAGAGTAAAAAGCTACTCAAGATTCTCAGCTGATGTTGGAGAACAAGTTAAGTAAAGCAATCCTGTGGAGGAAATAGTGCAATTATTAGGTCACATACTGTAGCTGTTATGCTGTTTGGCAATACTGCTTCCTGGCATCGTGATACAAGATCGTGGCGCTGTGTATTGCGATTTCGATACTTTTACAGGTATCGTTACAGCCCTACCAGCTTAAGAATTAAATCTGTCTTGACAGCAACTTGTTCTTGTGTGTATTAAATGCATGAGATTTTCCCCCTGAGGGAAATAATAAAATTTGTATGTGATCTGCAATATTTTGCTGTTTATCCATGTTGTTTTTAGAAAGGAGAGACTTTCTCCTGCAACCTTTCCAAACAATCCAAACGTTCAAACTTCAACATTAACATTAGGTTTCTGAGGCCTGTAGAGTCTGAGACGTGGCTCCTGCGTTTTTCAGGTTCTCTGAACATTATGAGTTCTGAACTTGCACTGCACTTGCTGGGACGTCCACTCCTGCGAAGGCTGTAATCTGTCTTTAATTTTTCCACTTTCCTTCTGTAGAATGATGAACTCCAAATGGTTTGGAAGTGATTTTATAAGCCTTCCCAGACTGATGTGCATCCATAATTGCTTCCTAAAAGAAGAGAATAATCTTCTCTCTGCAGAATGATGGACTGCGACTAGTTTGGAAATGACCCTTTCCTGGCTGCTGAGCAACAGTTGCCTCAGTCAGATCGTTGCTGATGTCTTTCCTCCTTGGCATTGTGGTAACACCTGAATGCTGCAGAACAGCTTTTATAGAGGAGTTCACATGAATGTATTTAATAAGCAGCACTTAGCTCCTACTTACTAATCACTATTAAAGCAGCAGGTATGGCCTCTGTGTTTTGCTGTAATCACTGAAATCTAGACACACACATGCTCATTGTTGTGATATCTTCATCTCATTTCATGCTGAAAGTTGTTGTATGTTATTACAATCTGCACTAAAAATTCTAGGAAAGCTTGAGGTGCATCAAATATGTTTACTTATGCTGTTGCAGAGGATGAAACGGGTTGTGTTTTTGCACATACATCAGGCATTCACAGTTCATTAACTGTTGTCTGCATGCAAATGCTTCATTACTGCTGACACTTTGCTAAGAAATTTTATTGCTGGTGTAACTTTCCACGTTCGCGCCGTGCACCAGCAGCACAACCTCTATCATATCTGAGCGTAGTGTGCTACTAGAAGCTATAATCTGAGTTATTGAGAGAAAAAATGTGGCCTGATATGAGAACAAAAACATTCCCATGCACTGACTTTGTAACCGGACAGAAGCAGCGGAAGGAGCAGAGAAATATGAAACAGTGTCAGATTCAGATCAGGTGAATGTAAAGGAGAACAAGTGAAAGAAAGAGGGGGAGGTGGGGATATTAATTCCTGCTTTACTGGTTCTTCAAGCTCAATTGACGTCAGTACTGCCTGCACATGGGTGCTCTCCGCTTCCTATCAGCACAGATGGGCTGCGAGGACTGTCCCACAGCAGGAAAAAACACAAGACAACTGTGAGCAAGTCTCATATTGTCCTTCCTCCTCCACACTTCTCACAAACCTTGACCTTCTCCAAGTAATCGCTGACGAGTGTAACCGTCTCATTGGCCTCCACTGTGACGCATTGAGGAGATAGAATAAGCAAAACAAATACGATTAACTTTGGCACACTGATGTTCTGATGTGTTTCACTACAAGAGATGTCCGCCATATACGTTGTCTCTGAGCGAACAAAGAACGTACAGTACACCTGCTGCTGAATAACAGTTGTTATTGAGTTCATTCATTAACAATATCACAATGAAGGAGGCCATCATATCCTCCTTTGTGCTGCTTTCTGCCTCGTTTTTCCTTAGCTCTTTGACCGGAAAAGGACAACAGATTTTTCCTGTTTTGCATGTCTGATATTCCCAGTAGTGGAAATGATACCTGCGTCTTTCTGTGCATGAGCTCAGCACAGAGTGAGGATCTCTCTAAAAGACAAAATGAAGGGGGGGGGCAACAATGATGTCACAGTCTTTACCCTTCTAATAAGATGCAGGTTGGGAGGTGAATTTGGATGAAATTGTCAAAAGAGCTGCAGAATGACTGTGGTCAGTGGGTGAAAGTGCACGAGAGGCCTCAAACCAGAAACGGGGTTTATATTGAAAAATCTGCTCTGCAGCAAATGCGTCAGTGCAGGCTGTTTACTCTGTTAAACATCTTACTACGGTAACGTGAGGGGATTGTAGCGTTCCTCATACGAGTTTGCTGTTATTGCTTCACAAACCAAACTGGCTACATCACACTCGGTCTCGTGAGCTGGCAGCAAACAAAGGGTTCACTCTCATCCTGAGTCACTCAGATTATAAGCTTTGCTCTGTGTTATGCCTGATAAAGAGGACTTTCACAGAAAATGTTTGATGGTGACGTCTTTAACGGTCCCAGTTGGGTTGATTAATCTGTCATGGATATCGCTTGCATCAGCCAGGCACTGTCACAGGACGCTGCCAGGACTTCAGGGCACATGCTGATGATTTCTCCGAGCAGGGAATGCTACGTTCACTGTTTCAGGAGGAAATGTTCATCAAAGATTAATGTTTAGTCAGGTCCTGCAGAAATTCCTGTTTAAGTCAGAGATCTGGGGCAATGGTCAACTTTCTCACGTATAAATGTAGATTTTCAATTGTGCATTTTACCAGATTAAAGCATGTTTTTCATTTTTCCCTACATAAGTTTATTTTTTGCTTTGCCAAGGAGGAATTTTATCTATAAAGAGAGGGAATCTTTGGGAAAATTTTAGCATGATTCTTTATTTTTCAATGTTTTGCTGAAAAAAAGGAAAAAGGTTTAAAAGATGGAACAGCACAAATGTACAACTGGCCCAAACCATCTTCAACATCTGTAAACAAACTTAGAAGAGAGCATCTTAAGGCTTCTGTGAGAAAACACAGCAGACAATCATCAGGAGCACCAGTGGGAAGACTCATTGAACAACTTTAAACAACCATGACACAGTATATTAACAACTAGGTAATCTTAAAGGAATACTTCACCCTTAGAATGACGTGCCTCCATTTTCTACTCAGTCTTGCTGATTTCGTTGTCCATCAGTGCCGTTACAGTGATGTTGAGGTCCATAAAAGTCCACAAAAACTTGGCAATATTCCTCCATCCTACTCATCTAATGTAATCTAACTGTCCTGAGTGGGTAGTGTCCAGAATTTACTGGAAATGACATAATTTAGTATACTTTTATAATCTAAATTGCAGCACATTGCATTTCCCTGTTGCACATACATCCAACTACGTCAGCTGTGGCTGACAGGTGGTAGTGCGTTCTGTGCATCCTCATCCTACTATAGGCAGAGAATGTCTGCCGCGGCTTCCGTAGTCTCATGAACGCGCATCCAGGAAACACAAGATGCTAGTTACTGTATATTAAAAAAGCTTTATTATCTCAGAGGCAAATCGCAATGTTTTAATGGTATTTATTTAACTTTTTTCCCAGTTTCTGGGCAGAGCCAAGCCAGCTGTTTCCACATGCTTCCCTCGCTTCCTCATCAGGCAATGAAAGCATTGGTTCAATTGGCTTTTATTAGTTGTCTTAACTTACTTAAAATAATAAGAAAAGGGGGAAAAAAACAACACAAAATTCCCCACCCCCGTCTCCCAGGCGTGATAAGTAAGAACATTTTTGAATTTAATAACTTGCTGCAATAATCTCCCAACGTTTCCTGCATAACAACAATGAGGAATTCAAGATCATTCCTCCCTGCTAAGGAAGAAATATCTCTGGGATGTCAGGTCATGGCACTGTTCGTGACTGATGCAGTTATTCAAAACAATCATTTCCCTATTTAACAACCAGTTTGTTGTTGATTTACATTTATACATTTGGTTCACACTCCCAACTCTCCCCTAAATGTCATTACATGGACTTCTGCGCTTCCTGTTAAAAAGATGCATTCAATTTCATCGATGAACACAAATCATGTCTCTTTTTCATTTAAAGGCTATTTATTTTCTAAGTTCAATCCAGTAACAAAATTCAGCCATTTTTGAACATATTTCTTTACCATAAATAATGAAAATGGTGATGCTTAATTTTTGAATTGCTGTTTTCCATTTAAGTTATATTTTAGATCCAAGTGCTTCACAAACTTAAGCCTAAAGTTGTTGTTGACCATTAAAAGGGAGTGGACCTTTTAGCTTTCACTGGAAGCTTCATCAGCTGCTCAGTGAGGTAATTGGCCAAAAACTCATTTCAAATGCATTCAGATGCATTTCAAACTGTAAGGAATGACTCAAGTACAGTGGACATTTACATACAATATACACATTGTTTGCACAGAAACTCAAATGTGTCATGTGACTCCGTGCGTAAACTGCACAGGGCGTGGAGCCACACACAAAGAGCATTACTCATTCAGCCTTTGTTTCTTTTTGTAAACATGCTGAGAAGGAAAGGTAATGAATTATATTTCTAAAACTGGCTATTCCAACACACTGCAGAAGAAGAATAGCTGGTGTCATTTACCAGAAAGCAACAACTGATGCCAAATACCAAGGAGTTATGGGCTTGTTTCAATTTGTGTTTTCACATGTGCGCCATAAAATGTATATTTTATGGAAATATTTTGTAAAATTTTATGTTAGAAAAAAATTATTCTGCTGCAGGTTTGTGTTTTAATTATTGCAGTTTTATGAAGCAAAATAATTTCTTTCAGGACAAACATGAACACTTGGACCGTGCTTATTTATGTTGTGATATATGAATGCTAATGCCCTCCCCTCACTGACCACTTTATTAGATACACTATGTAAGTACCAGGTTGGACCCTTTTTATCTTAATATTCTTGGTATGAAAGATTAAACTAGGTGATGGAAACACTCCAAAGACATTTTACTCCATATAGACATGACAGCATCACACAGTGCCTTGCACATCCAAGATGAGAATCTCCCGTTCCACCACATCCCAAAGGTGGAATATTGGACGGAGATGTGGTGGCTGGAGGCCATTGGAGTTCAGTGGACTCATTGTCATGTCGGAGATGATGTGAGCTTTGTGACATGGAGCCTCATCCTGCTGGAAGTAGCATCAGAAGATGCTCCACTGTGTTAAAAGTAGTCACTGTTAGGAGCACTGATGCTCGTTTTACAGTAAGCTTCAGAAAGTCACCTTGACCATGTCTACAAGCCTGAATGTACTGTATGGAGTTATTGACTCGACCCGACTGGCTGATTAGTCGTTTATGTCAACAAGTTATTGAACAGACATACTACAGTAATGTAGTGGCCAGTGGGTTTAATGATGGGAAAACAAACAAATGGACAGGTAATTAGTTGAACACAAGCTGCCAGCTGTAAAATATTAGACCGGCTGCTTTCAGTCTGGGCAGTGCACTTCCCTCATGCCTGCAGCAGCTACTCTACTCCACAGCAGGAATCCATTTCAGGTTTTCCAGGCTCACAGCCAGAGGATCGGATCCGGCGGGATGGAAGCGTGCAGCCTGTTTAAGTATTTGAATTATGTCATTGACGTCAGCACACTCATAAACCTTGTTGCGGCCCATCCCTCTAGCTTGCCTGTGCCAAGACAGTTCCATGGTGCATTGTAAAGGAGCTGTTGGACAGGTCCTGATGAGGTGTGTGTGAGCATTTCTGTGCATGTGCATTTGAAACCTTTTGTTTTGATAGGGGATGAGATTATTGCAGAGTTGTACGGTAAATGATGCATAATCGGTCAGGGTTGTTTGTGAGAGAAGACAAAGACTGTGTGGTTTCGGGGTTGGACTGAGAAAAATCTAACACATGACAATCCTCAGAATACATTAAAGTACAACATGAAGGTTCAAAGATTATATCAAAGTCTTAAACTGTATGTAAAGTTTACGTCATCACAGTTGGTTCCCTGAAACTCCCTCTCAGTCGTCACTCGGATTCTTAAGAAATCCAACCTCAGCTCATCAAGTTGAGATACTGTGTGATCACTGTGTGGGCAAATAAAAACAAAATGCAATGATTTACATATCTCATAGACATACATTTTATTCACTATAGAGCATAGAAAACAAAACTTAAAAAATTAGACGGTTCAGCATTTCAGTGAAATATTGGCTCACTTTTAATTTCTTTGGGGCAATGTGTCTGAAAAGTTGAAAAATAAGCAGAGACAGCTGGAAGAACACAACACAGCTAAATAAGTGAAGTTGGCAACAGAGAGGCAGAGTTTAAAACAAATTGTGGAGTAGCTCCAAAAAAAAGTTTCAGTGTAGAATTATTAAGACTTATATTTGTAATCTTCTACCGTAAACGCTTTAAAAAGTCTTAACATCTGGAGGCATCCCTGCACAAGTGAGTTGGACAAAGTCAGTATTAGATGCTCCTGATCGTCAGGCCTTGGGCAGCAGTGCAATAATCAGTCATGGATCTGTCGCTGCAGGGGTTTAGGAGCATTTCCAGTGATTATTGTCAGTGAACACAATTCATTTAGTCATCCACAAATGCGGGTTGAAGCCCTGCCATGCAAAGACGCAAAATAGTGAAAAATATACAGAAGCCATGTGGTTTGACTTTACTTTCATTAAATGAAAATATTCGGTGCATCATGATGGACAGAATATATCCAGAAGTGTTGAGTTGGTAGCTTCTTATGTCAGACAAGAACGCAATGACAATCTTCACCCAGACCTGCAACAACTGGTCCGCTCAGTTCTCAGAAGTGTACAGACTCTCTTCAGAGGAAGAGCGGGGGTAAACATGGCCTTGTCTCATCTTTTTGACCCTTTGTTGCCACCATCATTTCCACGAACAGCAAATTGTTTTATTTTTGTTAACATTTTACACAGCAACCCAGCTTTTTAGGAACTGAAGAGGAAAGAAGTGTATGTGCAGCTCAGAGTTTGCGTTAGTTCTAATTGTGCAAATTAGTTTTGCTTAATCTGCATTGGTACTATTAGAATATTTACCCCACTTAGATAATATGTTGATAATTTCTTGTACTAAAAACTGATAATTTACTTTTAAAAGTGCACAAAAAAAGTTGTGACGCTTGGTAAATCACAGAATTCAATGATTTGTAGACCTCATAAACCCATGTCATTCTCAGTAAAACATATCACATATCAGATTTTGAAACAGACATTTTCACATTTCATGGAGAATATGAGCTGATTGAGAATCTGATGGCAGCAACACATCTCAAAGTTGGAACAGGGGCAACAAAACACCGCCGTCTTCTCTGGACCAAAGCTCATTTAAATGCTGATGAAAATGTGAACTTTTCTCTGGAAAGCATGGATGGTCCTGCAGGCTAAAGCGGAGAGGGAGCATCTCTGATTGGATGGACTGCATCAGAGCCTGTGTGTGGCAGCTTCCACATCTGTGAAGCTCTATCAACACTAAAAAGTCCATGGAGGTGTTAGAGCAACATCTGCTCCCATCCAGACATCGTCTCTTTCAGGGAAAGCCTTGCAGAATTCAGCAAGACCATGCTGGACCACATCCTGCATCCATCACAGGAGAACTGGCTGCTGCAGTCCAGACCTGCAGCCAGGACTAAACATCTGCAGCATCACGATGAAGGTCCAGACCTGCAGCAGGACAAAACATCTGCAGCATCACGATGAAGGTCCAGACCAGCAGCCAGGACTAAACATCTGGAGCATCAGGATGAAGGTCCAGACCTGCAGCCGGGACTAAACATCTGGAACATCATGATGAAGGTCTAGGACTGTAGAGCAGCTAGAATCCTGCATCAGACCAGAATGGGACAACATTCCTCTCCTAAAACTCCAGCAGCTGCGCTCCTCACTTCCCAGATGTTTACAGGCAGATGTTAGAAAAGAGGAGATGCTGAACATCACGCTGGAACTACTATTACACATTCACTATCAGCTCAGATTTACCATGAACTGATAAAATGTCCCAGTTCAATATCTGGCATGTTGTTATGTTCTACTGGGAATAAATCATGGGTTGCATTCTGATTTTATTAGCATTTCTGGAACTGAGGTTGTAGATTATATGTAACAAAAATAAATGATGAAAGAATAAAATGTCCATAAATCAATAAAACTTTTCTAAATTTAAAACTTTATAAAAAGATGAAATGATTAACATAATGAAAAGAGTTTGTTCACTGGAGCAAACTGTTAAATCTGCAATCTGCAAACATGGGATCAGACTCAACATGTTTACATTTCCTTGTTTTCCTACCTTGTGTGTTTTGACTTGACGCTTCACCTGTGCTGAATATTGTTGGCAGCCCCTTTCAGATGCTTGTACCAGATTACACACGTTTTTTTTATCCCTCATTCTCGGTCAGAGAAGGGTCTTTTTCTCTTGTCTACATTTGTGAATAAGCTGACGTACATTGGGGGGTGATATAAGGGTGAATCATTATACAAAGGTGAATCATTACCCCCCCTTCGCTCTCCATGGGCCACGCACACACACACTCCCGCATCTCAGCTCCATTTCTGTGAAGTCAAACTAACAGCAGTGACAACATGCACATCTCATCGTCAAACAGTAAGCTTTATCATGATGTAGCGAGGTCAAGATGAAGAATGTGTGTGTTTACATAAACGCAGCTTAGAGGTCTTTACATTTAATTAAGCAAAGGTAAGTCAAGGCTGGTGCTCCTTCTGGTGCCTGGCACTTTCTTCTAGCACCACATAATCCACGGATATCAGGTTCATCCTTAATTAAGTTCTGTTCATATCTTTATTTTACACATTAAAAGAAAATGAAACGTCCCTATTTTTCTGCCCGTGCAGCTGTTGTAGTTTCATTGTAATACTACATTCACCTCAAACTTCCACGTTTGACTGTACACAACTTAATCCATATTAGTCACATGTAAGTCACTAAGGCAGGTACTACATAACCGCCTCTGGTCTGCGTCAAATCTTTAAAGCTGCTCACAAATAGAAACCCATTGTTGAAATAGGCTACAGTCCTGTGCAGAAGTCTTGAGCCAACCATTTCCAGATCCGGTCATTTCCTCATGTTTTAGCAGGAAAATGGAACATCGGTCATTAGTTCAAATATCAAGAGATTACAGTATATGAGGCAAATGCAGACTATGTACAATTCTGTTGAGCCTGAAAGTCGATGTGTGATTATTCTTAATCACAGTCTGAATCTCTAATCCAGTGGTCCTCAAACTTTTTCTGTTGGGCCCTCCTTTCATGAATTGAAATGAAAATGAAATGAAAATGAAAATGTATTCTTTCTGAGTGCTGGTTAGCACGTGGAGATCGTCCATTTCGTTAGCTAGCGGTCTCGTGTTCTAATCTCCATTGTTTATCTTTCTGCTGCACCCCTGCCCTGCATCCTCTTCTCTTTCTTTTCAACTCCTTTGCAATTTGAAGTGTTACTTCACTGATAATCTTGAGTTTGGAAAGCATTATGAATTGATCCCGGTGGTAAACAAGTCTAGTTGCCAGAAAAAGACGGCTACAATACAAAAATCACAAGAGCTAAGACAGAGCCACTTCAGATTTTGCTGCCACCTAGCAGCGCATTCTAGAAAAACATCAACAATCAAATCAAGCCCCCCATCACACTACCAAATGCACCAATGCGTACACAGAAGCATAGGAAGAAACGTGCCATGAAGATGTATTTAGTTTATCGGCTGTTACTTCGTTAACTTTAGTTTAAAACCATGTCAGAGTCAAAAGGAATTATCGTCTCCTCTGCTACAGTGTTTTATACGAGGAAACTGAGTTAAGCTTCAGTAAAACGTCTCTGCCACGACAGCTGAGGAGTTTATTTCTAAAGTGATCATCATCTTTTCTATGGATGAAAAATCCCAAAATGAGACAAGCAATCCACTGTGGACTCTCTTTATCACCCACCATGGACCAGAACCATCACCTTTTCACGCTGAGCGACAGATATGCCTCGTGATAGTTCATTATTTTTACTTATTATCTGTTTTTCTGGTCGTTAACATCTCTGATGTTGATTGATATTTGTTTTGTCCATTAGTGGGCCTACTTTTAAAAAATGTGTTCATGTTTTGCTAGCAGTGCAAAGTGCAAAACTGCTAGTAAAACTGCGGTTTTGTTAGGTTATTCAACCTTGCTGCGCCCCCCTGATATGTGTCTGGGCCCCCCTTATTGGTCCTGCCCCCCGGTTTGGGAACCATTGCTCTAAGACAAGATTTCTTGTCGTTTCTTTCTTTAATCTTTATGAATAGTTCCCCAGACCCCCTAAAGGACTTTTTAAAGCGTTGCTTTTTGCTCTGTTCTGGTGATCCCACACTGCTTCGTTAATGTTTAGGTTCAGGCTCATAGGACGATCCGTCCCTCCATCAGACCTCCATGTTGCCCTGAACTTTCAGTCCCTTTTCTGTCATTTCGTGTCTCATTTTTACCCTTCTACAACAGTGGCTTCTTGACAGCCACGTTTCCATGGAAAACATTAATGATGAGGTTAACAAACAGCAGCTGGATCAGCTGAAGATCCACATATATCTCTCTGGTCCTGAATCTGATATCTTGAAGCTTCAGAAGCTACTGTTAAGAGAGTACTTTTAGGCCTGACTCTTCTTCTTTTGTCCTCTGCTTGTCCACTTTCCTTGGATAATTTCAGGACACACTGCACACCATGATGAGATATTCCCTGTTGGTTGCAGTACTGTGATCTTATGTCATACTCTTTTATCTTGGATTTTTTTCTTAGTTGCAACATAAAAATGGTAACAAATCATGTGTCTGTGATGGGCTTCAAGAAAAAAAGTGCCTCAAGATCAAAATTTAAATGGTTTCTTTGTTAAGTTGTGTTTGTTCATCCATTGCATTCTGAGCTTGTTTATGTGATAATGATTCACAGTGCTGTGCTTAGTTTAACAATAAACATTACCTTGAAAATGGTCGTGCGGAAGGACTGGACTGAAAACGAGTGAAGAAGCAGCAATATGCAGAGAAAAGATTTAAATGACCCTCGGAAAGCCTGAGGGGGAAAAACACATGGACATATTACCAGAAAGTCTGGCTGTTTGGAAGTAAAATATAAAGAAATGGGGCCTGGATCATGGCTTTCTAACAGTTCTGCATGCTAATTTCCTCAAGGGTAAAGTTCCCTGGGGGTCATTTTTTATGCTGGGTAATGCCTCGGTGCACAGTTAAACTGAAATTCTTCTCACGTCATATTAAAGCCGTAAAGATCCTGTCCTTTGGATACCCTTGCTTTTAGTATAGATTTTATCTTCCTTTCAAACATGTCTGTATTCTGTCTGAGACTTTTCTTGTAAATGAGTTTTTTTTTTTTTTGTTGTTTTCTGCTTTAGCCAATCTGCAGGCTTCAGCCAGCTCCGGCTGCTTGTGTGATGAGACGGTTCAGTTCTGCAAACTAAGCTTGAGGAAGGAAAACAGGTTTAGGGGTTGTTTGCGAACACAGAGAGGGGTAGTGTGAGGGGGATGTAAGCGGAAGGTGTCTCGGCAGGCATTGGAAGGGGGGGTTGGGGCCCTCGTTAGTGCAGCTGATGGCTCTCACAGAAGCTGGTTTGTGGCCCAGAGGAGAGTGATAGAGGGGAAGGAGGGAGCGAGGGAGGCGGACGGGGTCCGTCTGCACACTGAGGTCTGTTGTCCTCTTTGCAGCTTTCAGCATATGGTCAAAGCATTAGCGCTCACACACATAAAATAACGGACTTCAGCTGAGAGAGAAAAAAAAACAAGCTGGAAAAGTACCTCACGCCGTCTGGGAGAAGGTTTGTCAGACTGAAAGTGCGTCACGCCACCTTAGACTGGTGACTCTGTGAAATGTCAGCCCATTTAGCTCTGTATTTATGATCGGCCAGAGGTGATGATGGGTTCAGTATGCCGGCTACTCGCTGAGTGTGTCTGCATAACTTTGCTTCATTACATTTATTTGCTTCATGAACGATTATAGTTTTATTTGGAGTATTTATTGTCTAAGAAATAATTCTGTGTTCTGTGTTAACAAATAAATTAATTATTTGTTGATTTCGCAACTCCAAACACTCCTTATAGGTCTTTAAGTTGGATTTATGTATCTTTTGATGCCACAATAACAAAATAATATAGCAAGAAAGTAAATTTCACAAAAATTTCTTTACAGTTAAATTTCATCTGCTCTGTAAACAATAAATGAATAAATAAATAAAGAATTCATATTGACTCTGGATTTCTCTCAGACAAATCGGATGGAAAAGGCTACCGGACCTCTACCAGGGCTTGGGAGGTTTTTTTCTGTAAGCTACATCGTAAAAATAAATTTGAACCCAAGTAGAGAGTTTAGAAACACAGGAAATAAAACATTTAGTTTAGGTGTTAAACATGTGGTCCGGGGGCCAAAACTGGCCCGGCAGAGGGCCCAATATGGCCCGCTGGGTGAATTTGGGTAAATTTACTTTCATAAATTTATTTCCATAATATTTTCTAGAGTTAATCCGTTAAATATAACAGCTTGATGATATAATTCTCATCCTTTGATCAAGTAAAAAAAAAAATTTACGTTTTAATTTATTTTTGGGTTGATATGTTGTTATTTTAAATCAGCGCTGTATGCGGCCCCTGAACTAAAATGAGAAATGAGTTTGACACCAATGATTTAGGCAGTTTATGACTTCCGGCTTTGTGCTGAGTACTTTATGTTTGAACAGCAAAACTATCTGTCAAATATTTTCTTTCTGTGTAGTTTTTCTCATCTGTGTGATGTAACGTTCGGTGGATGCTGCCTGAGTGTAACATGATAATATTTTATGTCACTGTTGTGTTTAGTAAATTGATTGAACCCAGCTGAACTGGGACAACACAGCTGATGTTGATCCACCAGGCAGCTCCATTTGTCATGACTTGTGGGCTAACTCCTCCCTTTCGGTGTTATTTAATCTTAAAATTCCTCATAATTAGGGGTCTTTTGATTGACATGTGCCAGATATATGGGAAACGAGACCAAGGGAAGCACAACAGCGGTTTTTAGCCGGCTAATAGGACTTCTTATCTTTAACACGCCTACCTCAGGTGGCAGGGTAGCTCCCGGTAGCTCCAGGATAGCTTTGTTAGCACGTAGCTCGGAGTTTGATGGGTGTCAATCATCCCTCCCCACGGTCACAGCCCCCCTCTCCGTTCCTCCTCGTCGGCCATGTTTGGGCTTTCCAACAGTCACGAGACTCATGCGGTGACAAGATGGCGAAGAAAGGAACTGCCCAATGTGCATCACTTCAGCTCATCACAATCCTATGGGTCACGGGGTTTTAGGGATTTTACATTCATTTTACAGTCTATGGTTTTCAAACAACTCTTTTACACCCTGTGTTGCCGTTTTTGGATTATCAATAGTTTCTTGTTGTTCATTTATTAAAACCCCAGATGTTACTTGGTTCTCTCCTCTGTTGTTCTACCATTGGGTCAATTTCCTCACTTTATCCGCCTTGGAATTGACACCTTTGTCTGGATTTGTCTTTGAAAAAAAAAGACAGAAGTGTCTGATGCTCAGTCAGCTGGTGGTGGTTCCACATCAGGGAGGAGGAATGAAAGAAGATGAATAACATCAGACTATCTCAGGTTTCCTTTACATAAATGACCAAGTTTAAACCTTTTCTGTTGGGAAGGTGGCTTCAGGGTGGCAGGAGTGGCTCAGGCGGTAAAGCAGGTTGTCCAATGACTGGAAGGTCGATGGTTTAAATTTCACTTCCTCAGTTAAAATGTTGTTGAGTGAAACACTTCACTCTCCTTGTCTCCAGTGTTGCTATCGCTGGTGTATTCATGCCCGCTGGTGGTCGGAGAGTGCAGGTCGATAGCCACATTCAGTTCTCAACTCTACATAAAACAATAATGATCATTTTAAAAATGACTTCACACCTTGGGGGTGCTGCTGCAGAGAGCAGGGCAGGCCTCTAAAGTAGGGGAATCACTGGGTTTTATTCCCAGCAACAGGCACAGTGAATTTTGTTGAACAGAAGTCAATCAGACACTAAACAATGCATCTTCATGTTGACGTCCAGCATAACGTGATGCAACTGGTAGCAGTAGTTATTCTAGTTTATGCTAATGGTATAACAAACAAGGAACTGGTGTTCCTGAGCTCAAGTTACTACTTTGGAAAATATTGGAAAATATTGTGAAATTAAAAATTTAAAATGTACAGCTTTTGCAAAAGTTTGAAGCTATTTCTGTCTCAAATTTTGATTATTTATTATAACAAGATCGTACAAAACAGTGGGAAAAAAGAAAAATGCACAAGGACAAACAGGATTTGTGTTTTATATTCCAGTGTGGTTTGTTAATCCAAAGCAGTTTGTGGGCGATGAATATTAATATAAACTAATGTTAAAAACAGAATTACTCAGATCACCAGATAAGATGACCTCTGCAGCGTTGCCAATCCACATATCCCCGTTGCTGTCCATGTCCAGGGTCCCCACGGGGTCGTACAAAGTCTTAGAAGTCCTGAATTTACAAATCTGATTTTAATACTTTAAAAAGTTGTTAGACATGACAGCTTTGGTCTTAAATTTTATACGGTAGGACTGAAATGATGTCGAACATCATGTTTTAAGTTAAAATGCTTAAGTTAAAATGTCCAAACTGCCAAGTTACAGCGGTGAATTTCTTTCCTCCCGTTCCTACCTGCTCATTGTATAGAAACTGGGAACCAATTATGGCTGACTTTGCGAGTGGAAATGATTGGGAAACGTTTAACCCAGCACACACACACAAAACCAATTAAAGCTACCTGTCAGTGACTTGAGTCTTTAATGGATTTTTGAGTAAAATTGGAAAATGCTAATTTAATCTTATGACCGGAAAAAGGCTAATTTTTGGCCTTGTTTACACAGGTGGAGAAGCACCCACTGGAAACACCTTGTGCAATAAGAACAGCAAACTGGGAATGATGGGGATCAATGCAATATAGCCACCTTAGAAGCCAGAGGGCACCCTGCCTGTGTCTGGGCCGTACGGTTTGAGACGTTTAAAGGTGCATTGCGCAAGTTGAAATGCCAAATAATATTTATAATAATATTTGCCTGATGTGCAGGATGAGCCAATCTCTTTTCACCTCAGTAGCTTCTATAGTCCTGTTTCTGCTGCTCAGTGAGAGGGGTTCGGGCTGGAATCCTCAGAGCTGCATGTGCTCGTGCAGCGATGTGCGCGTTCGTTAACCTGGTTGTTGCCAGTATTTTACTGTTTACTCCGCCGCCATTAGAGCATCATAGAGACAACACTGACAATTATAAATAGATAACAATAAACCTGTGGCCTCAAGTGCCTCTCACACACCAGCATATACTCCTGTAAGACAAAGAAAAGGGCCCAGTTTGCAGGAGTAAAACAAGAGTCAACATCGGAACAGATCTGCTGATCTCTGATCTGCTCTGGGAATAAAACGGGACCCTCAGCTGGCTTTCTGCTGACTTAAAAGGTAAATGTGATGTAATACTACATTTTTTGTATCTTATCTTATATTTATTGCATCTAACTCTGGGCTGGGACTGAGTGCAGTGCAGGTAAACAAAGACCAGCGTAGTGGAAGTCGAAGCTGCTCTTGCGCGTACACAACATTGGCGTCACTTACACTTGTCGCCAGAAGGAGCAGGCTTCTGGAATAAAGCTACAACTTGCGCTACGCTCCTTTAACAAAACCTATAAATAATCAAAGATTTATTTTAAGCATTAATACAAAGATTCAGCCGGTTGAGCTGTGCACGTTCCTGCGATGCGCACAGCTTTACGCTTTCCATACACACTCAGGTCACATAATGATCTGTCACCGCTGGTGGAAATAAAAATATTTTCTTAAATGTAGGAGTCATTTATTTTGGCTAGTGTTGCTGTGAAAAAGGCATCAAATTCTGCTCCTAGTGCGCTTAAAAAGTCTTGCATTTAACTTGTAAAAACCGATAGGAAGGGATTTTAGACTTGCCACCACAGTAATGGCTGCTGGACTCGCCTGCATCCAAAGGAATCTGACGGGGATTAATCCTGTTTGTCTGGAGGGAATAACTTCCTCTGCCTTACTCCAACACGCCTCTTCTGCAACTCACACGGAATAAAAACATGAAAACATCACAAGCAGCAGCACGCCGATGTTGTGTAACCTAATTTTAATACGTGTTTGTTGCATCGATCTGCTCACCTGGGTCAGACGTCATCCCTGATGGAAACTTACGATATTGATGAATCTTTGTGAATCATTAATCATGGTGATTAATTGTGAAGTCGGGTTATTGAGGCATCATTACTCATAACTTGAGGTTAATAAGATTTTCCTCAGAAAAAGCAACAGATTATTTAGAGGTTGGTTGTAATGATCACTGGTTTGAAGCCAGAGAAGAAAAGCAGTAAATTTTTGTTCTGTGGACTTTGTGAGGCTTCAGGTGACCTTAGACCTGTTCGTACATGCTATGTGGATGATCCAAGCCTTTGATGTCTCCCTACTTCCCTGTTAAAACGCCTAATGTCTCTATATACTTGTGTTGGAGGGACCGAGGCAGGATGTGGTCACATTTTCTTGGCAGTGTCTCCAGCCCCTGTGGACCCAGTTAGCAGCAGCTCACCTCTGATTTTATACTTTCAGTCTGTGACTTTTAGGTGCCAATAGATCCTGTGAACAGTTCGGACCACATAACTTGGCATCCAGTTTTATGTTATAGCCAAAGGATGTCTTTGAAGTCTCCAGCCTGGAGCTCAAGTAAAGAAAAAAGAATTTGGTCTGACTTGAGGAATGAGGCCAGCGCTCGCAGTCATGCTCTTGAAATGTGAGGAGTCGGTGGCTTGATTTTCTGAAAACTGTGGGTGAGATTTCACTTTCTGCTTTAAGGGGAGCTGCTGTCGTGTTCAGATAACCGTCAGAGGTGGGAGGTTTCCTTTACAAGTCTGAGGTTTCATTTCAGGTCTTTGTTAAACTTTGGTGGTTCGAGGTCTGTACGCCATCGCTGCGCTTTGAAGCACTTTGATCCACTATATTGACGTAAATTGGGGAGTAGCACGCTGGCTGTCTTGTTGTGTTAGCATATGGGGTAAATTTCTTCCATGTGTGAAGCCCTATGAAGTACAGATCAGCCTTTTCCATAGAAAAAAAGAAAGGTGGGGAGATCCAGATGCGCTCAGTTTTCTTTCCCTCCAGGCAGAAATCTGTTGAATCACTTCCTCGTTTATATTTAAGATTACTTCCCTGTTTCATTTGTTTTCTCATGTTTACTCCTCTCAGATTAATATCTCGCTTTACTAAATACCCACTCATTCACCTCATGTGTCAGAGTTATTTCATCAAATGACATGCGGGCTTTTCATCAGCAGTCACTCCATCATTCAGTAATTCCGCTCCATGTTTTGCGCGAGTTTCGGGGCCAAAGAGGAAGCGCTTTGGTTTCTTTGGCACAGGGTGAAGCCCTGGCCTGGCCTTCCTCCAGTTCAGGAGAGTCAAAATTTGCTTCTCGTGTTGCTTGTGCAAACACAAAGTTTAGTGTTTGATATAATTTTTCCCTCTCCTCAGAGGGGTTTAGAAAGGGTAGCGACGGTTTGTGGGGCATTGCAGGGTACAGCCTTGAAGTGGTCGGCATGTTTCAGGCAGGAAGTCTGAGTTATCAGAGAGGAAGAAGTTGGAGCGTTTTGTCTTCGGAGTAACCTTAAACCTGCTGCTGACACACTTCGAGTAAATGTCACTGAGGTGATTTTAAAAGGGTGAAAACAAAGTGAGAGAGGGATTAAAAAGCCAAAAGACCCTCCTCAGGCAAGGGAGGGAGGGTGGGGGTGGTGAACAGTACCTGTCTGTGCATGTGTGTAAGTGGGCTGGGGGTCATGGACGCATCTACAGCAGGAGGCAGCAGACTGCCTTGTTTGAACGCCACTCCTTCAGCCGAACGCAGCCCAGAAGGGGGATAAGTTAATGGGAGAGGGGTTGGGGGGAGCCAGACGGAGAGGGAGGGGCTTTGCAGGAGCGCACAAGAGCGAGGGAAAGAGGGGGGGTATTCAGAAAGAGACAGCCGGCAAACAGTCACTCTGACGTCCGTTTTGTCTGAGAATACAACATCCCAAATTTCTGGGAGGTGGCAGAGCGTGGCGAGATGAAGGAGCTGTGTGTGCACTCCTCCCCCTCTTCCTCTGCGTCTTCCGGATGTCCCGCCGGACAGTCACCCAAACGGGGATCAGGCCATTCTGGGCCGCCACACATGGTGTCAGGAGGCTCCACGGTGGACATGGACTCACTTCGCCCTGATTACGTGTCCATGTGTCTGTTGGCAGATGAGTCCTATCAGAAGCTGGCTATGGAGACCATGGAGGAGCTGGACTGGTGTCTGGACCAGCTGGAGACCATCCAGACTTACCGGTCCGTCAGCGACATGGCCTCAAACAAGGTAGGAACGTTTTATACTAAACATAATGGGACAGCAGAGTGTTCGTGAAGTCACTCTGGAGTTTTTAAATCCGTACGGATGATGTTACATTTTCTGTTTGGATAAATAAAAGCTAAATGGAATGCAGCCATGTTAAAAAAAAGTTCTCCTCTGGTTCGACTGGCTGCCTGAGCATCCACACTGAGCTCATTATGGTGACAAGTTTTCCAACCAATGTAAACATTAACTAAAGACGAAATGTGTCTAATTAGAGATTCTATTCCAGATTTCCTATTATATCCGTAGATGATCTGAAACGTGCTGTCAGAAGATGTGATTCTGGGACTTGTGATTTATTAACAGGCCTGCACATATCCGTGTATTTTCTGTATCCCTCTGTGGTTGTCTATTTGCAATGTGTATATAAAATGTAAATGATTGTTGCCGCATTGACGCACTTGCAAAGCAACAACTGTTCTGTGGTAACATATGAGCAGGCAAATCTTTTTATGGATCTCTTATAAGCAAAGAAAAAAGAGAAGTGCAACCTGTGTTTTACATGCAGGACGGCAGTTTCTGTTGCACCTCACTGATATAATTGCCTCCATTCTGTGGTAATAGTTACCCTGGTTCAGTAGAAATGTTATATAACACGGCTTGTACAACCACCACCATTATAACTTCGCTCAGATATGTTGGTCGCTTCAGTATCTGCTCAGTTGTCATTAACAGGCAAACGTTTTCTAGTTATATCATCGCTAAATGTCAGCTTTTAACCTGCAGACATCTGTTTGATAACTTGACTATGTAGGTATTTTATCCAGTAAATAACTAGGATGACGGATGGCATCCATTTAAATCACATTAGCACGTGGTTGTAGATTGGATGTGTATCCCTTGTTGCTTTAATACGTCCAGCATCTGCCAAACAGCTGCTCAGGGTCATCTAAATTATTTATGTTTTATCCTATTTATTACCTATTTATCTTGTTTATTTATGCATTTGTCAGGAAGATTATTCATTCATTATTCATAAAAAAAAGTCAAAATTCTTAATAATCACTGAAATAAGTGGAAACTGAAAAAAGTAATAATACATATACATTAGCTAGATTATAATTTAGCCAATTGTTTAGGACCTCCGTTATGTTACTACTACATTCATGATT
>JBBDHI010000008.1:3364270-3381151 GCA_037177115.1 Craterocephalus stercusmuscarum
GAACAGGGGTTAAGGAGGGGTGTGTGGAGCTATACTAACAACGATTTCAGACCAAAGGATTGCAGTTTTACTTTATACAAACCATAAATGAACGATTTACGAAAGCATATGTCCACTTTAAAACCTGGTCGACTCCAATAAGGGCTGATCAAATCCGGTTAATTTTCAACTGTAACTCATTTATTTTTATAAATGAACATAACCAAAAGTGTATTTTAGTGCAAATATTAATGATTAAAGATTATTTTGTTCCTTAAATTGATCAATAACATCTTAGCCTGATGTTATCCGGTCAACTAACAGGGAAAAGTCTGTCCTCTGTTCTTATTCTAATTTATTCTGTTAAAGTAAAAGAAAGTTCACTGGTGTCCCTAAACTCCACAAACACAAATATGAATCTAGTTATGAGGCAATTTGATTTGATTTTTTTTCAGAAAATGTGGACAGCAAATCATTCGTACTGCACAATTCACCAAAAAAGGTTGACTCAACGTGTATTACACTGAACAAACTAAATTAAATAAAACTAAAACGCTGGTTCAGGAAACCAAGAGCCATACATGAAAGCCAAAGCCTTTCAGATTAACTCCATCCATATGAAATATTTCACAGTTTGAATTAAAAGAAGTAAGAGTGAATGCAGACCTTTAAAATAAATCAACTCCAGTGTACAGATCTCAGAAGTGGAGTAAACGTACAAGCCACTCATCCATAGTTACACTCAGATCTCTGGCTTGCTTTTTACATTTCTGTTTAGTCCAGTATATTCATATAGCAACAAGACAAAGTGCTGTAATGAATACATAATATAATAAAAACAGATTAGATGAGTAGCATCTAAAAACACCACAAAAGTTATACACTTTCAGTAAAATCCAGTGCAAATAGATGCGTCCTGGAAAGAGATGTGAAATGCTAAGACACATGTGGTAGGATGAGGCAGGGCCTCAGACCTGCTGCAGAAAATATTCTGACGCCTTTTGTCTTCAGTCATCTTCCCGGTATGATTAAAAACGAGCGATTTGTTAACAGACGGGATGTGTTCAGAAGCCTAAAAACAAACCATAAAAGCTTAAACTGGATCCTGTACGTGACAGGAAGCTGGTACGGGGTAATATTGCCGCTGCATTCAGGACCATCCACAGCCGGTGGACGGAGGATTGGTCCAACCCATTACATACAGGACTGCAGTAATCCTGTGTGGAAGAAATAAACTCATGAGCAACATGCTTTAACTGGCTTCGCTTTAGTTAAGAGACAAAACAGAAAAAAATTGTCTTCACAGCAGAAGAGATCTGTTTGTTAGATTAAAAGCATGAGTCCTGGTAAAACAATCCCGGGAGGCAACATCCCAGACAGCCACTTAAACAAAGGGACGGCCAAATAAAAAATAATTTAAATTTAAAAGACGCGAGTCCATCTAGGTTTTCATGGCTTGCAGGCTCATGTCACGTGGGTAAGGCCTGATCAAACACAACAGGTGAACGCAGATGTTTACTCCTTTTGCCTCAGAGATAATGATCTCTGTTTAACTGAAAGAAAACGTTGAAATTCCAGATGTTTATCAAAGTCACGTGAAAACTTTTTATGAGGGACCATAATTCGCTGGCTTTAGAAACCTGTAAACTCCTGTGTCATCCTCATCGCTTTGTCCAAGGCAATTAAATCTGAGCAAATAAAGCACGGTAATGCTGAAGAAAGGAGACCCCAGAACAGAACCAGGTGGAACCCCGACTGTGTTTTCCCTCTCTGTAGGTGATTACCAACAGACACAAAGTGGTTTCTGTCTTTTAACCAGTTTCGCTCTGTGGTGGTGAGATCACGCCTGTTTTGCCGTTTTGTGGCCTGCTGGGCAAAACATTCAGATCCCCTGAAATTAGGACAGAAAGATTTCAAAGATGTCGTTTATCAATGTAATGCAGACGAGTGACTGGGTTTGTTTTGGTTTTTTTGAGGCGGTGGAAAGCCGTGTGGGCGTGTGACTCCGGTGGCAGCTGCTGCTCGGCTGGTACTTGGGACGCTCTTTGCGGCTCTGACCCTTAGTAGCTGCATTTGCATCAGCGTTGTGCAGGTTATGTTTCACATTCTCATTCCTGGGGCTGCTATTTGTGTTTTCCTTAGTCTTACAGGTGCTCTCTGCTTGGTTTCTTACAGAAGTCGTTGAGTTTCTCTACATGTACAGTAGCTGCTTTTTCTGTACACTTGTTGCACCTGCCTTTTGTATCTCCGTCTCCTTTTTCGTCTCCTCGCTACCTCCGCCCTTTGTTTCTCCTTGTCAGGTCCAGCATTTAAATGCAGAATAAAGAACAGTAATCTGGTATCAAGTAGAGCCTTATAACCTCCGTTAAGCTCCTGAACACATCACCTTTTTGCTGTCGTAATGCTGGATGAGATAAAAAAAAAGAGAAAACTAAATTCCACAAATAGATCAATAACTAGTGTGAAAACACTTTGTGCAGGACACTTGGTACTTGGAAGGTGAAGCATGTTAGATTAGGCTATATTGACGTAGAACCATCTGTTCCAGCTACTTAAAAAAAAAACCATAATGATTTGGAACTCCAAAGTGGTATTTGAATTGATCATGTTGAGAAGAAAATCCCTCATAAACATCCTGGTGCATCTACGACCTGCCAGCCGTGTGGTTTTTGTTTACGCTGTGGTTCTGGCGGAAAAAGGAGCAAAGAGTGAGAGACGGAGGAAAACAACTTCCTCCAGTCACAACTTTTTCAGTCACTTCCCTGCAGCGAACCCAGGTCTTGTCTTACCTCAGTGCTGCTGGACGCCGAGCCAGCCGAGTAAACAGGAAGTGGAGAGATAGTGATGCTATGTCCAGGGCCCTCAGGGCATTCACTCTCCCATAGCTCTGAGCACCTCGACCCAAACAGATAAACATCAGAAATACGTGATGAACAGGAGGCTGTGCTGAGTAAAATTAGCATGAAGAGATGGTTTTTACAGATTTCAGTTTACACAATAAGGAAAGGAAATTTGAACAGAAACATTTGGTGATGTAGCTCTTCTTCAAATCAAGTCAAACTTTATTTATGATGCCATCTTCATGCTAAAAGCATTTTCATAAAAAAACTATGCATATTAAAAATAAAACAAGCTTTCACATGTTGAAATGATTGTCATATGCAGAGCCTTGAACAGCCTTGTTCCTGTAATCAGACTGAATAAAATCCTTTATGACATAAAATCAGGATTAAGACAACAAGGGCTTAAAAACTGAAAAACAAAAACTGGTTTAAAAAAAAAAACAGTAAGAACTGCAGTCAGAGCATCTCACAGGCATGAAGGAAGATATGCCTTATAGCTTTATTTAACAAATAAAATGTTGCAGAACCACTCACTTATTAGCAAACATGACCTGGCCAGGAGGCTCCAGTATAGAGAACATGAATCCATAGACATATGGATACATACAGTATTAACATGGTATAAACACAGTGTAATAAGAAAATGGGTCAGCCGGTATCTACAGGAGGGAGGAGAAAAGAGATGTGTGTATATGTGTGTGTCCATACATGTGTGTGTGTATTTGTGTATTTCTACATGCACCTTTGATCTGGCATTATTAATAAGAGCACTGATCACTTATAATTAAGGAGGCAACAATACCACTTTTTTCCAAACTGATACGATACCAGTGAATGTGACTACTTGCCGATAATGAGATACCAATACTTCTACCACACACAAAAAATGTAGTGAATCGGGAGACAGGTTTTATTTTCTTCTCCGCTTTTTACAACAAATGATGGTGAATAAATGAAAAAATGAAATATAAATAAAAATTACAACATAACTAAAAATTTAATTGAAAATAAACATTGTGCGTAATAAATTGGGATTGGCTCCTGGTATCGATTAACTATAACTAGTATAAATACTTTATAGCGGTATTGGTATTAATGCAACTCTACTTATAATCTGTTTCCTCTTAAACCTAAAAAAGGTCAACGAAGTCAAAGTTGTGAGTTTTAGGTCATTCTTTGAATTTTCCACCATTTGCTATAGAAAAACCACAGGATGTGCACCTCAAACCGGTCGAGCTGATGGGAACAATGAACCTGGTGTATTCACTCAACCTGTATGGTGAGCCAGCTGAAGAAGAGAGGACACACACGATGCTGTGATGCCCAGGATTGTCTCATCCGCAAAGGGAAACCAGTAAACCCAGCTCTGTCTCCCATACCGGCACTGGTACACTTTCATTCAGACACCACTGCTTGGACCACGCAGCCTTTGTTTCCTGTTGCTTTTTGTTCCTCATACTCAGTCTGAACTGGAATATGTTGCAGAAAACTTGCATGAAACACCATCCTGCAGCTATTTCAGAGTTTGCAGAGCGATGGCAGACTTAAAGTCTCCGCTCATATCTTCCCAGCTTCTCTGTTCGTCATCTTCCTTCATTCCTCAAAAGGTTTAAAAAGGAAAAGAAGAAGATAACTGACTGCAGAAATTCCCTGTGAGGAGCTTCATGCTGAGCTCACTGACCTGAAACCTGCATGTGCAGATTCTGGCCACCTGCTTTGCTCTGCTGTCTGCATGACAGCAGGAAGCCTGAACCCACCTCGTCCTGATTTACGTCCAGGGGAGGAAGCTGTTTATGGTGACACAGACCAGTGTTTTCCATGGTGGTGGTCCGGACTGGGAGTTTGTTTGAAAGTGTAACGCCGCTCATGTGGTTCTTTTTTGGGGCCTGACGTCAGCAGGGTGAGGGTGGCGTGCATCGGCCTCGGCTGCAGCGGCTGAGCGGCATCTGGGTCCGGGCCTGGACCGGACGCTCTTTCTGCCAGTGGATCCAGTTGACAGCCGCTCTACCCTCTACCAGCCGGGCTGCGGAGGGGGCCCGGGGCCAAAGCAGAGAGGAAAAGAACCACTTCCAACAAAACAAACCTGCTCTTTCCATATCCACTTTATGAAAACAAATGTCTTCCTGGAGTCTCTCCTCACCAGCTGCTGTTTGTTTTTGGTCGGGTTGTCAGTGGGAGCTGAAGTCAAGCGGGAGGAATATACAGCGTAATATGGGGCATTCCAGGATAATTCAATCACGTCGCAGGCGTGTGTGTGTGTGTGTGTGTGTGTGTGTGTGTTTGTGTGTGTGTGGCAGGGATCAGCTCTGAGTGGCTGAGACAGATGGGTTAGGAAATGAGCTCAAAAAGACAGTTCTGCCTCGCTCTGAAGAATATGATGAATCTGGAAGAGATCAGATGAGGCAGCTTTCCTGTGGGGGTGTTCCTTTCCATGTCTTATATCTATCTGTGTGTGTGTGTTTGTGTGTGTGTCTTGTGTCTCATGGACTATAAAATTCTGAAATCCAGGATTAGGACAATAACAGGATGTGTCCTTCCCATGAAATGCCACAAATCATCAAGTTATCAAACATGGCGGCAGTCACCATAGATATACCATTGTTTGCCGGAGAGTGACTTTGCCTTTGCATGCAAATGTCTCAGATATCTTCCCCGAATGTAAATGGCAGCCATTATATAATGGACCCGGGCCACGATATGCAGGAAAAAATGTCACAACACATCCAAAGTGTGAAAGCGCTGCTCAGCCGAGGAGAGAAACCCAGATGAGTGGAGATCAAACACGTTTACGCTCGTGCTACCTGATGAATCTGATGTACGTGCAGAGTGGACCCTCAGCCTGTGTGGAGCATCCAGTTTATAATCATGATGCATTTAAGGACACGGCAACTGTCTGGCATTTGTACTTATTCCTCTGGGCTCTTTATAGAGCAAGGAGCCAGAAACTGCTCAGACATGGAAAGGAACACCCCCACAGGAATGCAGCCGTACGTGGAGCCATCTGATCTGAGATACAGATAGAATATATGGCTATCTATAGATGTATGTATATATATGTATATGTATATGTATATGTATATGTATATGTATATGTATATGTATATGTATATGTATATGTATATGTATATGTACTGTTTGGAGATGGAAAGACAACAGACCACACCATCAGCTAAGAACAGGAAACTGAGGCTATAATTCACACAGACACACCAGAACTGGACAATAGAAGATGGAAAACGTTGCTGGTCTGATGAGTCTCACTTTCAGCTCCTCATACATGTATACAAGCTCGGCTCAGAATCTGCTGGAAACATGAAAACATTGATCCATCCTGATCCACTAACCTGAACCTGAACGGTTCAGACTGCTGCTGGTGTGATGGTGGTGGGAGATTTTCTTGTTCCACTTTGTCCCCCATCAGTCCCAGCATGTCCTGGTTTAACCAGCACAGCCTAAGTACTGCTGCTGACCATGTCCATCCCTTTCTGAGCACCGCAGGATGAGGCTCCATGTCACAAAGCTCACATCATCACCAACATGACAATGAGTCCACTGGACTCCAACGGCCTCCACAGCCTCCACATCTCAGTCAGTATTCCACCTTTGGGATGTGGTGGAACAGGAGATTCTCATCATGGATACAGCAACTGTGTGATGCTGTCATGTCAATATGAAGCAAAATCTCTGAGGAATGTTTCCATCACCTTGTTGGATCTACAGTATGACAGCATGAATTAATAGTTTTAAAAGTAAAGTGGCCATTGCGGTACCAGCCAGGTGGACCTAATAAAGTTATTGGAGTTATTGCAGTCATCCTCAGATGTATTCACACCGTCACGTTAAAGAAAAGGCAAAATTTACAATAGTTAATCACATTACTGGAGACTGAAATAGTAATAATAAATTTTTTTTTTAGGAAAATAAGATTTTTTTTTAGTTTAATCAAAAAATATTTAAAAAAATATAAAAACAAAACTTGGACGTTCCAACAGATGTTGGACCCATTGTTACCCATTTGTTTGCAGTGATCGCCTCAAAGGATTGTTCAACAAAACAGTAGTTTATGAGTGATGCAGCGTACATTAGCCATATTTTTTTGTGCTTGTTCTTTTTAAATATGCAGTCAGGGTTCTTACACACATTCAGAGGATTTTCTTCATTTAACTCTCTGACTTTCAGCCACCTCAGCTGCTGGGATTGTTGCTCATCTCTCCATAATCATCTTTTCTGGGTAAAATGTGTTTCTATGACGTCCTTCACAGAACTCTGTCTCAGTCTCTGGCTGTTTGCCAGGATCGATAGTTGAACTCATATGAACCAGAGACCCTGCAGCTCTGTGGTGTGTCAGAGTGAGAGAAAATCGTGGGAGGACACGCTGAACATGCGTCGCACTGACAAAATCTGCAGTGGAGTGAAAGGAAACCCAGAGAAGCCTGCGCAATACGAAAGTATCAAACAAACCACATCTACAGCAGTGTGATAAACAAAACGTCCTCGCTGTGACACAACGTGAACTCCCTGATGCCATCACTGATCAGCCTGCTGTGTGTCACGTCAGTCAAAAAGCCTGAAAATAAGGAAATAAAATTACAGCGATCTAATTCCTTGTGAGGACCCAACCTGTCCACTGACATGCAGCTGTGCAGAAGACGCCTCACCGACCATTTTGTGTCCCAGTGAAACTGCTGTTTTCCACGCCACGCTCACAGATGCACCGGTGTGACATTTTCCAAAACAACTCAAACTTTAATCCGTTTTTCCTGGAAAAATGCTGAGTCTACTGTCAACACCTACAGCTTTACACTGAAAACCTTTTTTTTTTTATTATCATTATTTTTCCTCACACTGAATCTGTTGTTTTTCTTGTCATTGCACCAGAGATGAGATTAGTCAGCGCTCTGTTGTTGCTGTGTTGTGAATTCCAGTAAGGATCTGAAAACGTCACAGTCTGCCTGCACCGACCCGGTTTCCTCTAGTGCACTGTATTACAGGAATGATAAGGCCACAGCACACGTTGCCCTGTGTGGAGATGATGAGGATGCAGATAAGAGCCACTGTTGTGACTGGTCTGGGTTAGGAGGGGAATGTGGCGATGGTGGGATAGCTGCTTGATGTTTACGTCCCTTTGTGTGTGCATGTATGTGGCGTAAACATGCCAGTAATTTATAATGGAGAGTGGTGGAAAAGTACTGGTTTCAAAAAATATCTCCGTGAATGGGAAATTATTTTGTTTCCGTAAGTAAAATGTAAAATGAGGAACCCATGAAGAAGCTTTCTGGTGGTGTTACTGGTATCTGTTGGGGCTTCTTAACTTCCAGTCGGTGGACTGGTTCCAGAAGCTTATGCTAGTGGATACTGTAAGTAAGAAGGTTTCCAACAGAAATGACTAAAACATAATTTTTAAAACCTGAGGTCCCGAAACTGGAAGGTGGCACTGGGAACTATGGGCTAAAAAAATGACTTTAAAAGTTACAGCCGGCATATTTGAGTTATTTATCTAATTTTTGTCATATTTGACACACTTTCCTATTTTCAGTAAGGACAATATCTCATTGATGTGTACACAGCAACACCGCTGAGGGTCACATGCATAAACATGTCGGTGTACACTATTAATGATTTATCATTTGCAAAACAAATAACTATTAAAAAAAAGACAACACTAAATAGAAATAATGCTAATAAAGCTAAATAAACATCACAATAAAAAATGTAATTTAGTTTGTATAGGTAAATAAACTTGTTTCAAGACGGAAATGATCTTAAAACTGGTTAACCTCATGTATACAGGTGAAATATGTTAAATCTAAATCTACATTAAAATTTTCCTGTAATCTTGACACATATACACTAAGGCCACTTAAATAGGTACACATTGTCAGTCAGTCAAAACTGTCTTAATTTTTGGTGGCACAGATTTAACTAAGTGTTGGAAACATTCCTCAGAGATTCTATTGTCCGGTTTTGTCCAGTCTTTGCAATGTGTAGCTTCAGGAAATAGTTCTTATTTAAGTAACAATATTTCCATTCTCCTATACCTAATAAAGTGACCAGTGAGTGTATTTAATAACTACATTTTTGGAAGTTTCATATTTAGTTTTTCAATATAAATACATGTAGCGATTATGAAGCAAAATGTTGTGGTAGGAAAAGAGACAGTCGAATGTATAGTGCAAACGTTTAAATGGGACTACAGATTAATATTTACAGAGAAACACCATTGGTCAAACACAGATGAGACAATCTATAAACAGTGTGTGTGTGGTGTGTGTGCACAGCGAGGGTGGCTGATATGTGAATGCAGGCGAAGCATGTTTTATTATGTCAAAGGGTGGCGAGGCTGACAGGCCTACGTGCAGCTCAGGATGCCAAAAAAGATGCCAAGCCTTGTGTCTACGCGATGAAACCAGCAGGGCAGCTTTCCCACTAGTTTCATTCTCACTGTTTTCCTAGTTCATGTGAGACAGAAGAAGAGAGAACCTTTACCTCAGGTTTCATTTGACAAAAATATGCTTCTAATGCTATTTTGGGGGTAACAGGAACTTTTGTGTTCACAGAAAGCAAACATAGGATTTTTGTTTGCCTCATGTTCACACAGAGCCCATTAGGTGAGCATGTGCCAAGAGTACAGCTTGTCAGGATGATAGTGCAAAAATAAATAAATAAAATGGCTTTTTTTAAAAGTTGTCTTCCCGGGATACTATTTTCTCCATTTCATTTGAGTTTCTTTCATTAGAACCTCATTTTGATTATGGTTAGTAACCCCAACCCTTAACTGGTAAAATAATATCCAAATAATGACTATCAGTTTTTCATTTTTACATTTAATAAAAAATTTGAGAAAGGAAATCATCCCCAATTTTTTGTAGTCAAACAAATTAGGAAGCTATGGCTACTTTGGACAAATGCACCAATAAATACTTCATTCGTTTTCATTTTTCTGTAACACTACAAATGTTCAATTTAGGATGCTTCTCTGCAATTAGCAGGCAAGAGACTGGAGAGAGGCTGCGGCGCTAACCACCACAACCCGTGGAGCCTTTGATATTTAAAAATGCTACAACAGCGACATCCAGCGGCCACACAAGGAACTGCTACAGTCAGCGCTTAGACTGCAGTACGCATACGTCACCACTGAGCGTCGCTGCTGTGCCGCGTACCGGGCGCGCTGACCGCACGGACAGCAGGAGTCAACTTAAAACCAAGGAATTTCTGCTCCAGCTGATTCGGTCGCCATCTTTGTCGCGAACATAAACAACACTAGCGCGTCGCGTTGGCGTCCGTGCGCACCGCGGCTGTTCGGAAGGAAGCGAAGACGTTCTCTCCGCCGCAGCGTCGATCTTTTCCGCCGAAGATGAGCGCTGACCTGGCCACCTGAAGCCGCCGCGGCAGTCGGTAAGACGGTCTCGCTGTCGAGCTCGCAGGGTCGTCAGCTGACGTTAGTTTGAATTGCTTGTAAATGGTTGCTGTGTGCGCGAGGATGATGCCATGACAACGGTGCGACTGTCTTTTGCCCATCGCGTCGCGTTTTGCCGATTCCGCAATTCCATGCGAATATAAGACATTAAACACAAGTTTTGGTGTCACACCGTGTTCTTTAAAACCCCGCTCAGCCTCGGTGCGCTCACACGAAGACCCCAGGCTAACCAGGCCACTCGGTTTCACGTTAAGCTAACCAATACATATCCTTGCACGTTAGTAGCCTCCATTGTGACTCCTGTTTATAATTAAGCCTTGTTTTTTTCTCAGAGATGGGGATCCTCTGCGGATTTCCTCACCGGCAGGGAGCGGGGGTGTAAAGGGGGGCGGGGAGGGCAGCAGAGGGGGCTTTGCTGCCCGTTAGCCCTGAGGAGATGGACCAAGAGTACGAGAGACGGCTGCTGAGGCAAATCAACCACCAGAACCTGCCAACCAAGGTGAGATGCAGAGGATGCCTGTGTGCTCCATCCTTAGTGTTTGGACATGACAGGCACGTAGACTTTAGTCTTTATGGATAAATATGATCCTAAGCCAGCTCAGCTGTTGGATTAAATAACCCTGATGGATCCTTTGTGGGTTTTTATCCATCCCAGTGCTTAAGTGCTGCCTGCAGTCCTGCCAGTGTGAAGTCAGGAGACCGCTTTATTCCCACCCGAGCTGGAAGCAACTGGAGCATCAACTTCCATTATGCCAACGTGAGCAGTTTATTTATTTTTATGTGTTATTATTATGTAGTTTATCTAAGTATCTCTGTGTTGGCACACTACGGGTGCTGTTTACCCGTCATTTCTCTTGTCTCCAGGAGAACTGCCGCTCTCCCACCCAGAACCACAAAGCAAAGGACGCCAGTTCAGATTCAAGCAAAGGTTGGAGATCCGCCATATTTCTCTTCTTGAGGGTAATTAATCTAGCTTGTTTTCAGTCCTGAGTCGTGTCTCTTGCTGCCTCTGCAGACGCTGTGGCGTACGCTGCCCTGCTGAGGAACGAGCTGCTGGGGGCGGGGATAGAGACGGTGCCAGACCCTCACACTGACGACCGGCGGCACGCAGTCCTCGCTCAAGACTTCCACAGCCTTTTTAGGGTGCGTATCGCTAAAAGATGCCTTAAGCACAGAAAATACTCACCTATTTTACTGGATAGCCTTTAGCTATAATGATGATGGCGGCATCTCTGCATCCTCCTCTCTTCTGACCCTGGTGCTCCGTCTCTCTGGACCAGGGTCAGTCTGGACTCATCGGACCACATTCCATCGCTCCAGAGTCCAGTCTTTATTTTGCTGAGCAAGTTATTATCCTCGCTGATTTTTTAAAGCTGCACAGCAGTTCAGTCCCGACCCCTTGAGTTCCCTTCACATTGTTCATGAGGAAATGTTCTGACTTTAACTTTTAAAGGGGCAACAAGCGATTTTGTTGGCGACTGAGACCAAAACAAACGTGTGTTATGATTGACAGTTTCTTCTACGTATCCTCACTGTCTCCTACGGCTCCGAGGTAAAAACTATATCTGAAGGCAAGCAGTATAAAGGAGAAGAGCAACAACTTAATGGTTTTCCAGAGCAAGTCTGAAAGGAGCTTTCATTGCAGTAACACTAGATCTAAATAATGACGGTTCCTACCGGTCCAGGAGAAGGAAAGCGAGCTCCGAGTCGAATCGTAACGTCTCTCATTCTCTCAGCGCTCGTTTTGTTTATCCTCGTTTTGTCCCTTGCCGTTAAATGTGGCTCTTTGGGTGGTGAAATGCACGCGTACAACTTCCGCCATTTCCCTTCAACGCGGTGCGGCTGGCTGTACGTGAAGGGAGGGAGGGGCCTTCGCTCGGTTCATAAAGCTTCACGTCGTGCACGAACATGAAGGAGACCACCTTTGTAAACAACAGGCTCTATATCAACACAGAGAGACGGTGTGTGACGTCATGCTATGTTCCAGATGGAATTACACAGCTAGAGCTTCACATTGCACATTTTTAATTTTTTCAATCCAGAAATTATAAATTTTCACTTGTTGTTCCTTTAAACAAATCCCTGAGCTCTACTGTTGTTTTTATTTACAATTTGAACATCTAAGTGATCACCGATTACAATCATTTGGAAATTTTTACCCACCAAGTTTTTTCCTGGAAGACGAAGGTTCCCCGCTTTCCTTCCAGTTTTTAATAATGCGTTGGACAGTTCGTAACTCTGTTTAGTAGTTTCAACATCTCTTTAGATGTTTTCTCTGCTTGAAGCCAATAATTTGATCTTTCTGAAACAGACTAAATGTTTTCCACCATGGAGAAGCTGCTAATTGCACTAGTCACCGTCTAACAGGAGACTCTGAGCGTTCTGCATAGTCTCATCCTGGTGCCTTTATTTACCGCCTCATTTCAGTCCATCTTATGTTGATGCAGATGTGTAGATCTGTGTAGAAACTGCTTCTATCTGGGAAAATATATGACTAGGCTAAAATCTCTAATACGCTGGGATCGATTCATGAAAATGTATCGCCTTCATGTTGGTGTAGAGTCATGATGGTTGACTCAGAAGTCAGAATTTCAACTGGAAATCTACTTTTGCTGATAACTGAGATGAGAGCAAATGAGCCAGAGATGTTCTCAGCATGTGTTCAGTTTGATCTAACGCTGTCCCCTGCATGTTTCCTCCTCTGCAGTACACTGTCCACAGTAAGAGAGTGCCTTTTGATAGCGATAACGAAGTCTCCCCGTACTCCCTTTCTCCACTCAGCAACAAGAGGTGTGTAAAGTCCCGCCGGCCGAACAGAACGCTGCTCCCGCTCCCGCTGAGTCAGCGCCTTTGTCTCTTTTTCTTCCCTTTCATGACTCCGTAGCCACAAGCTGCTCCGCTCCCCTCGCAAACCAGCGCGAAAGATCTCAAAGATCCCCTTCAAGGTCCTGGATGCTCCGGAGCTGCAGGACGACTTCTACCTCAACCTGGTAGACTGGTCGGCGGGTAACCTGCTGAGTGTGGGCCTGGGGGCCTGCGTCTACCTGTGGAGCGCCTGCACCAGCCAGGTGAGGCGGAGGACGACCTCTTTCTGCGCAAACATCAGCAGCTCTAATCCAAAGTGGCGCTTCCGTCTCCACAGGTAACACGGTTGTGCGATCTGTCGGTGGACGGAGACTCCGTGACGTCGGTGTGCTGGAATGAGAGGGTGAGGAAGCCAGAGATTTATCCTCTGCTTGTTCATGACAACGTTTAATGAAGTCGCAGCGGAGCTGATGCTCTGGTCCTTACAGGGAAGTCTGGTCGCCGTGGGAACCCACAAAGGTTACGTTCAGATCTGGGATGCGGCTGGAGGGAGGAAGCTGACCAGTCTGGAGGGCCACTCGGCCAGAGTCGGTCAGTAACGTGGAATTTACTCCCATAGCATGAAAAACTGCTTGTGGGGACAAAGGGTTGTAATGTTTTATATGTTAAGACATTAAATGAAAAAAGCTCAGCTGACAGAACCACGTTTAAAGTAATGATTTTCATGGTTTGGAGGAACTAACGCAGCTTCAGGTCAACGATGTGTGAAGACGTTCGTTTTTATTTTATTTTCTGTCGTCGGTGGAAGATGTGCTGAGGGTCGTTTCCCAGTTTCAGCCAAGTTTCACTGGGAAAAAAAGAGCAGGACCTACATTTATCTAATGAACAAATGGTGTCATGGGAGTCGGGGCTGAAAAGGTTCGAGAGCCACTAGAAAACTGTGGCATGTGGTGTTCATGGTTCACTCGATGAACCACCGTGCTGTGAGGAGGCAAACATGCTGCTGTATTATGGAGGATTTATACAGAGCATGTTAAATGCACTGTCTGCGTTTCTGTCCTTCCTCCATCTCTTAAACAGCTGATCTTTGAATCTGTCCATCCAGCGTGGTTTAATCTTTGACATCAGTGGAAAAGTGGAAACTGGCTTCCTGTTTTTCTGCGTTAGCCACGCCCCTTCAAATTTCTGATCGGTCACAACAATGTTTGTAAAATGAGAAAAAACGTAAGTCTGGCTGATGTGTTGAGAACAAGCTCCAGAAGAAGAGTAAAGCGCTCTGTTCTTGTTTACATAACGGCCTGCAGTCCTGGTGGACCACAGTGCTGCAGGTTTTAGATGTTTCCCTGCTCCAACATTAACGTTATAATGTTCAAACACACTCGGTCCTCATTAACTTTATAATGTTAATGAGTTCTGATGTTAGGTTTTTGAGAAGTTTTGCATCACTGTTTGGCAGAGACTTTGCTGAAACCCCTGTGGTACGCAATGTGATACTTGTCTTCTGCCCCCTAATGGAGATCAGGAGTTTTAAAATATCAAATAATAATAATAACTGGTAGACATACATATATATTTATAAAATATAAGTAATTTTGGCAAGGCCCAAATAAAGACTTAACATTAAAAAAGGGAGTTTTCTCCTCATTTTGTCTTGGGTTGGGCTTCAAAGGGTCAGATGGCTCTCCTGCTTCCCGAGCATGATGACCCTTTCATCTGATGCAGGATCGCTGCTGCAGGAAACATCCAAAACTCGCAGCAGTGTTTTGGACTTTTTTTTTTCTTTGTCCTTCCAAACCAGTCATACTGGTTCAGCCTTTTCCCATTTGTACTGCCATTACCCTTTAACCTGCAGAGTCTGGCTTTTTGCTGTTTTTCTGAGTTTGGGCTCAACCTGCTGGGACGTCCGCCTCATAATTTCCACTAGGGAATTGTCTTTCTCTCTGCTGAATGATGGACTGCGACTAGTTTGGGAATGACCTCAGTCAGATCGTTGCTGATGTCTTTCCTCCTTGGTGTTGTGTTAACACACAGAGGTGAGGGCTAAGGCTATAGAGGATCTGATTTTCAGCACCTGGCTGCTGCTGATCCTTTTATCTGTCTGGAAGCAGCGGGGATGAACTGTTTTTCACTCGCTGTCTCAACATTTTGGCTCAGTTTTAGAGATTTAAAGACACACTTCTGCCTGATTTTAAGACCAGATAAGGACTTGATGAGGATTTAAGTCCTGACTTGTAAAAAGAGGGCTGCATTTCCTGTTTGGCTGTTACATGACTGTAACTCCGGCTCTAAGCTCTGCGGCTGAGGCTCAGCTGTTGCTGTCTTTATCTGCATCGCTGTCGGCCTCCTAAACCGACCAGTTGCTCAGAGAGGAGCTGCAACTTCCAGCCAATCACAGTCCAGACTTTCCATTTGTTATGCATGCTGTGATTCTAGGAGAAGCCAGGTGGATTCCTGGCTGCTGCAGTGAAACTGAGAAGCGTTGCCTGCATGCTTTGTGCCCCAGGTGCCCTGGCCTGGAATGGGGAGCAGCTGTCATCTGGGAGTCGGGACCGAGTGATCCTGCAGCGCGACGTCCGAACACCCCCCTCCGCTGAGAGGAGGCTCCAAGGTCACAGACAGGAAGTGTGCGGCCTGAAGTGGTCCCCCGACCACCAGCACCTCGCCTCTGGAGGCAACGACAACAAAGTGAGGAGACCTTTAGAGCCCAGAGCCTCTTAGAACAGGTTTACCGAGCAGCGAGTCAGAGGAAGCTGTTTCAGGCTGTTACCACACCAAACACGTCCTCTGCTTCCTTCTTCCAGCTCCTGGTGTGGAACAGCTCCAGCCTGCTCCCCGTGCAGCAGTACAGCGACCACCTGGCGGCGGTGAAGGCCATCGCCTGGTCGCCTCACCAACACGGGCTGCTGGCATCGGGCGGCGGCACCGCCGACCGCTGCCTGCGTTTCTGGAACACGCTGACGGGTCAGGCGCTGCAGAGCACAGACACCGGCTCCCAGGTCTGCAACCTGGCCTGGTCCAAGCACGCCAACGAGCTGGTGAGCTCCCACCCAGCCATAAAAGCAGGCTGAGGTCCAGCGTCGTCTCCGGCATTTTTACAGTCTCAGTCCAGTTCATCACAGCCAATCAGTGCAGCTACACGGAGCGGATTAGTCCAGTTTATCATCGTTTTCACATAAGATGATTCATGAAAAGAATAAATATGGTTTAGGAAAAGTTGAGACTGATTTCAGGTCAGTAATAATCTTTACTTCATTAATCCTGATTGAGGCTCTGCAAACCTCTGATGTACCAGCGGGCTGCTGCGTTTCAGCGCCCAGCGAGCAGTCGTGGGGTTAGGGTCCTCGCTCAGGGGCCAGGAGTGGTCCACCTCTCCTGGCATACTGGGAGGCTTGAACTGTGTCATTCACAAATCCTTTCTGGGGTTTTTACATACTGCTGTCAAAGTCGTTACAACTTATTTCTCTGTGTCCAGGTGAGCACCCACGGCTACTCCCAGAACCAGATTCTGGTGTGGAAATACCCGTCGCTAACGCAGGTGGCCAAGCTAACGGGACACTCCTACAGAGTCCTGTATCTGGTATGTTCTACCGTACACGTCTCATCTTATCATATATTTCAGTCCGATTTAAATACTGTATAAAGAGCATATTTTAGTGTATTAAATTGTAAAAAAAAAAAGAAATGATCAGTAACATTGTTTTAGTGAGCTGCATTTTCATTTTCTTAAATCTTTAACCTGATCATTGCTTCCAAGTTTCTTAGGGCCTTTTCACATGGCGTACTCGGGCCCGGATCCGAGCACGTTTGGCCACAAATTTTGTCCATGTGAATGCAAAC
>JBBDHI010000008.1:3458760-3469191 GCA_037177115.1 Craterocephalus stercusmuscarum
TCTATCTATCTATCTATCTATCTATCTATCTATCTATCTATCTATCTGTCTGTCTGTCTGTCTGTCTGTCTGTGTCTTTGTCTGTCTTTCTCTTTAAAGGTGAAATTAGGTAGTAATGTGGTTTAGCCACAAGGAGGGGCTCATGGAAAGAGATATAATTTGATTCTACACCAGTGCAAGAGCTATAGTTCATCATTTTGAAAAAAAAAAGTAAAATTCTGTAGAACTAATCCATAAATCATTTATTCTGATCATAAACGACAGATTTATATACAGTACTTGGCAATAAAGATTTAGGGTGCAAGCAAGATCAAAAGGAGACGCTTTACTGATCTAAACTTGAGCTAAATGAGGTGGAAAATGACATTGGTTTGACTAAAATGACACAAGGGCACAATTAAACCAAATTGGGTCTTTATTTTAAAGAAATATTTCACTATTTATAAAAAAAATTGGGGATTTTTGACTCTGGACCACTTGAGGTAAAGAAATATTTTCTTATGAACACTTGCTGGGTGTAATTTTTCTTTCCCTTTTCCCCCTTTTATTCAAGATATTATCGAAACTGACTTACATATTTGACTGACCACCACAGACACATCTACCCTCTTGTATGTATGCATGAAACACAAAATACCCAAACAACAAAATCCATTTTTTGTTATGAACGTCCTGTGTTCAGCAAAACTATCCTCCCACATGCAGAAGTATGTCTCCCCACACAGAGAATCTCCCCTAAGCTTCAAAGCCTGTGCTTCCTTCTCAGTCCAAAACATTTAGCTGAGGGGCGTTCTTTTTGTTAGCAAAGCCCCGTGCATATTGTCCTCAAAACCAAATAAACACAGCTGCCAACAGCTTTTGCATTGCCGTGAGACACACACATCCCTCATGTGGAGTAAACACAAGAGAGGCGCTCTCGTGCAAAACAGGCCTCCTATTAATATGCAAAAGCTGCAGAGTCACTCAGGCAATAGATTGGAGCTGATAGAAAATAGAATTATAAGGAAGAGGGTGTGATAAGTTAGATTCCAGTAAGCATGAGCATTGCATTAGTTGGAGACAAACTAGTCTTGTAAACAAGCATTAAAAGAAGAAGTCAAAGGCAGATTTGGGGTGTTAATGTTTTCCTCACTTAGTGCTTCCCAGATGGATTTTTATTTGTGGTGAGCACTTCCATCTTCTCCTCCTAAACTTTACATGACATCAGAGGAAGAAGGCAGGGCCACGTTTTGCCTCTGCTGGAGTTAAAGGGAAAATCACACCATCGGCCTCCCTCCTTCTACATGGACCACCCTCCACAGCTCTTTGCAAGTGGTCTGCGTTTGCTTTGAGCGGAGCCCTTAGCTCTCAATGAGAGTAAAGTCAGAGGAAGACTGAGAGTGAGCGGGTGAGAATGGAGGGCATGAACCTGCAGGGGAAACGACACTGAGACAACACTCGCACCGCGGGCTGGACTCACTGACACAGGTGGGATTTCTGCTTATAGTTTAATCGTTGATCAGCTTTTCTATCAGAGGCTTACTTTTTTCAAGCCTCTGCCACACCATGATTTATTTTTGATTCATTCAAAAGTCAATTACCCAAAAAGGTTTAACACAGTTTTATTACCGAAAAAAGGATGCAAATAATTCCCCCTACATTATTTGATATGACAGAATATTTGATGTTTTTCCACTTTTTAGTAAGTTTAAACCAGATTTTTCCAAAAGGAGGGGGCTGTGTAAATCTGTAGGTCTTTATAAAGAACTGTAGATTAAGTTTTCTTATGTGCAGTTTGTATTATGTTAATATCTTGATCATATTCACCCTATAAAGTTTAGCAATCCAGGTCTTATCAGTAGCATCAACAGAATAAGTTTTGGGTGAAATGGTTAAACTCTTTGGACAGACACAGTAAGCCAGCTGCCAGTGTAGGCTGAGAAAAAAACAGCCTAAAAAGTTTGACCTGCAATGGTTACATGAATAGAAGTGTTGGCTCTGAGCAAATACAGATTCCCTTTTAATAAGTCCTTAGAAAAATGACCACTGCATTGCTGGGTAGATGAAGACCAGTATGGTGAGAATGACAGAGAGAAATCTGGTGGTAATAACTACGAATAATGAGATTTACAGGCCCAGCTGAGGAGCCTCTATGTAAACACTGTCACTCCTGTCAAGGCCTGTGAGATTCATATTGTGAGGCTGGAGTCGTGCAGTCTTGCCAGTTGCTGAGACCGAGCTATTGAAGGGGGGGTCGACCTGTGATTACAGAAACGTGGGGGAAAGAGCTTTATGGCTAATAATATCTGACTGACAGTGCTGAGGTGTTACTGAGCGGCGGCACATGGCCCCTTTTCCTTTAAATGCCTTTTCCTGTGCCCTCATACAGCTTATGATTCACAATCAAATCAAACTACAGCTCGTTTCATAGAGGAAAACTGTTCTGGGCAAGGTTGTGCTGTTGAAAAAACAGTGATTCAAAACTTTTCTTGGCCCAGATGCTTTCTATCAATCACTGAACTTCATGAAAACAAAAATAATTTCCCTCGAGGCAAGCATGTTTTTCCTTTCTTTTTTTTCTGTGACAAATGATACAAGGGTCCTATTCTGCTACTGCAGCAGTCTGAGTTTAGGTAATCCTCTGGGATATGTTCCATTAACTGTGGACAGGACTCTTTGGTGCAACTAAATGTCACGATGAGACCACAGAGATGATTTAAAGCCCCAGCTGTTCAATTGATTCAATTTAATTTAATTCTGCTTGGCATCCTGGTAAAGTGCTTTGTGGATTTGTCTGAAAGTGCATCAGTGTGAAGTGGGTCACACCATGTGCCTGACAGAAGTGTTAGATGAAGGTTGCTAAACCTCCTTGGTCACATCCAACACTGCCTTCTGGTTGGATTTGGCCCTGATGCCAAAATCATCCCGAGGCTGGCTCACCACTCTAGCTCCAGGGCCAAGTCATGCTATTGAGTTTAGAAGGAGGGATTTTTCTTTTAGCGTGCACCCTACCCTGCTTCATTCTTTGTACTGTCAAAACCAATCAGATCATAACACTGGCTTTCTTTCCAAAAATAGGCTCCAGACAACATTACTCATAAAGCAGGGATCCCTGCTTCACTCGCTGGTCGTTAAATGCACCACTTTCTCTCATTCATCATCAAATCTAAATAAATAAACCATTTTTCTTCCGTTTTTCAGTAACATATCTATATTTGGGGAGGAAAAGAAGATTTTAAACAATACAGCACATGGCAATCTGCAAACTGAGCCAATAGAAAAGTTTATTCATTCTGTCTAAATTGTTTAATGATTTCTGATAAGCTGTGGTGATTATGTATCAGTAATCTGTGAGGATATTTGTCTGTTCTTGTTTTATGATGGTGCATGCACTGCAAAAAACTCCAAATCTGACCAAGTGCATTTTTCTACTTTACCATCAAAATATCTAATCGTGCTTGATATAAAATGCAATCACCTAAAGAGTAACTTTTCAGTGAGATACAGGAACTTGTTTTAAGACAATAAGGGGGAGATATCAATCAGTCAATCTTTATTTGTTTAGCGCAAAATACAGCAAAAGTATGCAAAAATACTGTTTGAGTGCCACAATCTTATGAGACACAAAACATCACAATAACAGTCAAATGTAGCTAGAAAATGTTTTTCCAGCTTATTTCTAGATCTTGTCAGACCTGAATATGGTGTATTATTTCAAGAAATCTTATCAAGAGAATTTTCACTGTTCCATTGGCCGAGTTGCCTTTTTCCAGTTTGTTGATGTCTTTAATGGATGCAGCAGTTTAGCCCAAGACAATATTCTTGCCAAAAAACCTGCCTATGTGGCATTTGTACACTCATTGGCCAATGTATTAGGTAAACCTGTTCAGTTGCTTGTTAACCCACATAACCAATCAACCCAATGCGTTATGTCAACATGATGAAGATGACTTCTTCAGTTCAAACTGACAATCAAAATGAGGAAGAAAGAGGATTAAAGTTGCTTCGAAAGTGGAATGGATGTTGGTCTGAGTGTTTCTAAAACTGTTTATCACACACACCCATCTCTGGGGTTTACAGGGAAAAAAAGAACATTTTCAGTGAGCACCAAAATGTTTTGTTGATGTCAGAGGTTAGAGAAGAATGGGCAGACTGGTTTGAGATGATGGAAAAGCAACGGGAACTCAAATAATCACTGGTTATAACCAAGGCATGCAGAATACCATCTCTGAATCGAACCTTGAAGCAGATGGGGTACAGCAGAGCAAAAACATCATGAAAGCATAGATCCATCCTGCCTTGGATCAATGGTACAGATTACTGGTGGTGTAATGGTTTATTTTCTTGCCCCACTTTGGGTCCCTTAGTCCCAGCATGGCCTGGTTCTACCAGCATAGCCTACCTGACTATTGCTGCTGACCATGTCCATCCCTTTCTGAGCACAGTGGAGCATCTTCTGATGCTACTTCCAGCAGGATGAGGCTCCATGTCACAAAGCTCACATCATCACCAACATGACGATGAGTCCACTGGACTCCAACGGCCTCCACAGCCACCACATCTCAGTCCAATATTCCCCCTCTGGGATGTGGTGGAACAGGAGATTCTCATCATGGATGTGCAGCAGCTGTGTGATGCGGTCATGTCAATATGTAGCAAAATCTCTGAGGAATGTTTCCTTCCCCTTGCTGGATCTACGACATCAAGAATTAAACAGTTCTGATGGGAAAAGGGTCCAACCCAGTACTAACATGGAGTACCTATTAAAGTGGTCAGTGAGTGCATGCCGGCAGATATGGATTATTATTCTGTTCAGACCATGCAACCTCTTGTGAAAGGTCCATGACTGTGACAGTCACAGTTTAGTTATAAATATGATCCATTTTGAGCCTCTAACCAAGTAGTTTTAATTTCGATTCCTTGCCTATGATGTTGCAGCCTAAACCCAACCAGGAAATGGACACGTTTTGTTGTAAAATCTTGTGTTTACACGTAAACACAGCAGTTTTTTGTTAGTGTTGGAAAAACACAGGATTTCGGTCAAACCATGATTGTTCTCTAATCCAGTCAATACGTCAATCCAATCCCAAGAAGTAGTAAAAGTGTTGTGCCAGTGATGAAACATGTTTGCCTTTGCCTTACGTTTCACAAACCCTATGACTGAAAATGCAGCACTTTACTGCTCTATTAAACTACCCTTCCTTCCTCCACGTGTAGATCTTTTACTTTTTAAATTGTAGACTTGACAGTAAGGTCCAAAGTGGCAACACTGATACCAGGCGAATTTGTGCCGAGCCATATGTACAAAAGACAGATATGGCTGTTTTAGGTTACAGATATACAGGATACATACATTTTCTTACTTTTTTCGGTAGGATATCTTTTTGTTATCTATATTTTCCCAGTTGAACTACCAATTTTTACACCACTTTTGTCCATCAAAACTTTAACTAGATATCTATTAGGCTAAATGATTTTCCATGCCATTTCACACCACATCAATTCAATTATATGTGGAATATCTTATTTTGAGAGAAATCCTTTGACAGACTGGAAAGTGTGAGCCATGAGGTCTACAGAAATATTAAAAACAGATCTCAACACTTGCACAGACTGAGACATCTGATACAGATGTGGTGAGAGACATAATGAAAAAGAACCCATCGAGGAATGTATTGAAAATATAAGTTAAGATAACACATTTGTGGCAGTCTTATTCCACCACAACCGTAGCAGAAGGCGGGACTGTCTGCAGGACTTGACATGTGAAACAAGCTGTACCTGTGTCAAGGTCTGCTTCTTTTCACTTTGTGTTTTAATACTCACTTACTTCATAATTAAGCAGGATTCTTGTGTTTAGTTTATGTGAGCAGCTCTTTCCTGTATCGTCCTAACAGATGTTCTCACAGTGGGTTTTGCAGGCACAGTGATTTAAACTGATTAAATCATATTAGAGGAGAAAAGAAAACATCAGCAAAAATCTAGTTTTCTAGTAACACAGAGGTGGAGATAACAACAAGATAGATGACAAAAGCTACACTTTCATTAAGCATCAGTGAACCTGACTGTCCAAGTCTCTCAAACTCTTTCAGGGTGGAGCATTCTTCTATTTCCTGGTTTTTCATCATTTATGCCTTAATGTCATCCAGCTATTTTTAATTGGATTGATAGAAATGAAGACAATGAAGGGCATGGGAAAGCATTTCTGTAATTTTTCTACTCAACCCATTCAGTGACCTCTAATGCCTTGCAGATGGTGGCTATTATCATGGGCTAGAGGCCAGTCCCATCAGATAAATGTTTCATCTCTGAATAAATCTGAGCATTCAAAACAATTTTGCTTTAACTTGCAGTGACTCAAAGTAGAAAAGTGCATCCAAACCATTCTACCCCAAATGTATAACAGATCCATCAGGAGCCAAAGGTTCACATTATGCCTTTAATTAGTCTTCCAGCTGTAGAGTAGTTTCTTTATAGAATAATTGGAAACGTTTCCATTGCATTTACTTAGTGCCAGTAAATTCAATAGAAAGGTGAAACAATTTGACCCATTTGAGAAAGTTTAGTGGCTAAGACTGACTAAACGAGCTTAAATATGAGTGCATGTGCTGCTGTTAATACAGTTAGCCCCATGAGCCTCTAGATCTGTGTGGCTACAGTTAGACGAGTACTATGCAAAATCCTAACATGAATGTGTGAATAGGTTACAGTGACATCCAGACAGAGCAAGTTTATGGTTGTTATTATTAACATATCAAGTAGGCAGCTATCCTGCCTGATAGCTTCTGAGGCTTCGTGTGACTGGTATGGACAATGGATGGATGGATGTTAGCACAATCAGTTTGCTAAGTGGCACATTAGGCTAATAACAGGGCCTTTTTCAAAGCGGCCATTTTGACATGAAAATATTAGGTTAATCAAGGCAAGACTATTTGTTGCTATTGCACATTTCCTGTTCAAAGTGCTTTATATGAAACATTAAAACCATATGCCTATCGTTAAGGCAAAAAAAGCATTTCAAATTAGTAAAAGGCACAAATGTTAAAAAAACAGGTGCTATATGCTTCATTGTCATTATTAGCTACTTTTACATGTCATCATTTGCAAATGGCTGCAGTGAAAAGTATTATTGTGTTTTGTTAATATTTAGTCAGAATGACTGACATGGAGTATGAACCCACTTCATCCATCTGTTAACGAGACAAAACTGTTCTTCAAACATTGGTCATATTTAAGCAAAGTTTTCTCATGACAATTCAGGAATACACTACAATGTTTAAAGGAAACTGTTTTTTCCTACAGTGTTTTTTATAAGCAAGGCTTTGGATAATACACGTTATACATGCATTATAAAAAATAATGTTTGCAGTCATGCTTCTCTTAGCTACTCTCTTTTAACAAAAAGTTATCATGTCAGCATGAGATGGCATTGCTAGCCCCTAAAAATCTTGCAACTTTCACCTAAAACTGGGATTTTTGGATAAAGACTTGTGAATCAAACTATTTTACTGGATTACTTTGCTGATGTAACAGGAGTGTTGTGTTTTTGTTTCCGTATATTCTGCTAATGGACTACAGGATGACATCAAAGATAAACTGCATTTACAACTGGTCAGATATTAGCGTTTCTTGAATCTGTAGTTATGATTGTAGTCTAGAATGATATTCATCATTCAAATCTCAAGAATCTTAGCTTTCCAGTGGTGTTTAGCATGTGCAGGTACCAGGAAGGTCAACTATGTAAAATACATATTCATTTGTCAGGTTCACTGGGACCACATTGTACCAAGAAGCTAGCTCATATTAGTCAAATATACAAATAACCTACTGTGGTTGTGCAATACCTATCACTTTTTATTAGCTCCTTTAAGAAGTGGTGTGATAAAGGGCTAACATACTGAGTAGATTGCAATTTTATCTTTTAGATAGAAACATATTGTCATGGAAATTCCTGAGACATTCACCTGTCTGACTTGATTAAAGGCACAACTGCACTATCCTGCTCTGCAGTGTGCACTGCATGGTGAAATAACACAACAAAAATCTACAAGAACAAATTGGCTTAGGACAGAAGGGGGGAAGGGTGTGCAAAGAATTGGTGTTTTAAATTAATAATGTAGACTAATACCTCTAATGTCTTTTCTTTTTTTGTAGATCTGTAGCTTATTTGGCGATTGTAAGAGGAGGAATCATGGGACCTGATATGTGGAGCCTTTTCATTTTGTTTGGTCTATCTCTGTGGAGCAACGGTCAAGCCTTCACCAAGAACCCCATCCTCTCCCGGTTACGAAGGGCTCCAGAGGCCAATGAAGAAAACAAGAAGTGCTCCTACACCTTCCTGGTCCCCGAACAAAAGATCACAGGCCCCATCTGTGCTGCCCGTGGCTATTCAGTGGACAAGGACCGGGTGACGCGCCTGGATGTGGCCGTGGTGCGTGACCTTCTGTCAAAGCAACGCCGGGAGATGGAAACATTGAAGCTGGTGGTGGATGTGGACGGCAACTTAGTGAATGAGATGAAGTTGTTGCGGAAAGAAAGCAGAAACATGAACTCCAGAGTGACCCAGCTTTACATGCAGCTCCTGCATGAGATCATAAGAAAGAGGGATAACTCTCTAGAGCTGGCTCAGCTGGAGACACGCATCCTGAACGCCACCAGTGAGTCGCTGCGTCTGGCCTCTCGGTATAGGGAACTGGAAGCCAAATATGCAGCCCTGTCAGCAATAGTAAACAATCAGTCGGTGCTGATTGGGGCTCTGGAGGAGCGCTGTATGCAGCTCTACAGTCGTAGCCATGAGCAACCGCCGCATGGCCCTCCACTTGTCCAGGTGGTACCTGAGAATATTCCAGTGAGAGTGCCCAGTTTTACCAATGAGATCCAGACAGAAAATACTCGTGGGTTTGCCTGGGAAAGAGGCTCACGTTCTGGGCCTCCACCTACAAGCAGCACCCTTGAAGTCCAGAAATCTCCAGAGAGAAACTTCAGTGCAGAGGGTGAGTTTGATCCAGATCATTCATCCATGTTTGTAAATTTCCTTCCAATTATTCCTCAACTTACTCAGGAAAATCCAGAACAGTCATGGTAAAATGTGGAGTAGTCATGGCTTTGCATGCCAACCACAACAGCATGATACTCGGTGACTGAGAACAGCTGCAAATGGGCCATGGGTTTCATTTCAAAGGTTAAGGATTTGCTAAAGGACCAGGCTCAGCAGAAAGAACACAAACCAGGATGGAAATAAAGATGTTGTAACGTCTGAACTGGGACAGGGGACTTAAAGCAAAGCACAAGGACCTGACCAGCTTGATTTTACTCATCAACACTATTTCCTGACATTCAGATTACCATTTCCCAAGAAAAATAAAATGTGAAGGATTTCAGTGCAGCTATGCATGAAAATAATCCCTTGCAAGGTTGTTCCATTGCGTGAGATGTAGACAAAACCCAAGATGAAATGGCTGGTGTCTTGCACACCACACATCAGAGCTACTTCTGACCGGCCTATATTTTTATGTAATTATTTTTATATTATTTTTTATGTCATTATATATTTAGCAAGGAAAAAGTTACTCCCCCTTTAAACAGACTCACTGGTACATGGGCTAAGAAATTTTGTTTTGAAAGTGTCAAATATCCTTGAAAAACTGCAAATATTAACACCAAATCTACTTTGGTTATTTGACCTAAAAAGACACTTAAGGGGCCTGTTTTTCAAAGGAAATGGTAAACAAGTGTAACTTTGCAGATCTACAGCAGATACATTAAGTAGTAAAAGGGCTGCATTTATATATCACTTTCCTAATCTTGTTGACCACTTAAAAAAATAGTACAAGCCACAATCGCCCATTCACATATAGTCACTTTTTTCATTCTCACATGGGCCTATATACATTTCACCATAATCCACAATCTGTCTATTTTCAGGCTGTGAAAAGGTATATTTTCTTAAAATACATATGAATATACAAACAAATGTTTAAAAAATTTAACTACAGTGATTTGGCCTAGTCTCATGGCCAAAAGTGAAATTACTTTTGGTGTTTAGATCATGTAAACTGTTTTTGGTTTGTTTATGTTCACCTCATGTTACTGTGGGCACCAAAGTAATTAGCCTACATAAGAACACACCTTTATCACGTAAGATAGTCATGTATTGACTGGCAAAGAAATCAAACAAAAATCAAACAAAAAACAATTGAATGTGTTGCCTGGACCAAGTTGTACTCTGTGATTATTTTTGTGAATGAGTCACTGCTAGCTTCATGATCCTAGCTGGAGAAGGAGATTAAAGCTAATTTGTTTACTTTTTCATCAGTTTTTGGTTTTCAAAAGCAGTTTTGAAGCTAAATGGTTTTATTTACTTTATTTTTGGTGATTTTAAAAGAAATATAAGAATGACAAAAATGAATTACAGTTATAATGCAAAGCCAACTAGCCTACCTTCATGTCTTA